>JAKSZP010003119.1:0-69671 GCA_022478985.1 Massospora cicadina | reverse complement strand
ATTAGGGTGATTGAATTAGGACTGGATTAATAACAAATCATGCTTTCTCATAACATGATTATGCATTTTCTGCTATGTTTCAGGCCCAACGGAGTCCAATTCTTCTGTCCTCTAAATCTTCTGGGCTTCTTTATTAAATTGTATGGAGCTCTAGCCTTCTTGTAACTGCGTGTCTGCTGCTCTGTTTGATCTTGGTGTTCTTGTGACACTTGTAGCTGTTGCAACTGCATTGGTAAATTTATATCCTCAATTAATGAAGCTTAAAAAATTAACTTGCTTCCCATTATAATGATATTTGCATTTCTAAGCTTCGTACAAATGGGAAAACTCTCTTTAAAAGGTGTTTCAGTAATTTTCCTGTCATTGGAAGTCAACCAAGGGTTTAAAAGGGGTTCATCTGAGGCGTCATTTGAAACATCATGTGCATAGGTTTTGGACCAGTATTTATACTTAATGATTCTCTGAAGTCATGCTAATCAACTGATAATTTTTCTTGGCGGCCAGAGGATATATAAGAGACTCAGTCATCAAGAATTTTAGGCCTTTTGATGCCTATATAAAGGGTTTGAATCTTTTGAAAAACAGTTTGATTGATGGCCATGGTATTTTGTACTTTATTTTTTTATGGCTGGCTAGATCATTAGTACTAATTTTTTTATTAATAAAATGGAGGTTTTCAAGACGGTCTTTTCATAGGTCAAGAATTTTTAACTATAGTTGATCGTTCCCAACAGATGGACAGATACAATATGGGCATTATGGGTTCTAAAACCTTATAATGTCAGGCTACACATCCAGTATTCTTCTAACCCTGTACAAATTTTATCTTGGTCCTATTACCAAAGCTACTTGAAAAAGTCTTTTAGCATCCATATATAAAATGCTTTATCATAACTAACTACCATTTCCCTACAGAGGCGGAAATTTTGGCAAAGTATAATGCCAGATTAGTAATTCCATTTGGATGAGGAGCTAAATTTTAAAGTTTTTTTCACATTGTGGTTAGCTGAAGCCACTTGAGCTCATTGATGGTATGATTTAAACCCTGATATTTGCAAGGACAAGCTAAGTTTAAACCTCTTAATTTTTAAAATAATAATTTTGGTCCATCCTGATAACCTACCAAGCTTTACAAATTATCCATCACTTTAACAACGAGTGCCATTGTAAATCCTGATGAACAACCCCTGTTCCCAAAACAGTAGGAGTTCTCCAAGAACTAATAAGGGCCCTAATAGGGCGGCTGTGGTATATTATCAACAAGGGAATTTAGCCCATGTAGTGGATGAGAGGTGGGTCTCAGCCTACCATCTAAAAATTTATCCCCTTCCGGTCTTCCCCACAAATAAGGAGTTTTTGAGCAGGATTAATAGGGGTGTGAAAAGAGAAAGTAGAGGCCAGGGGGCAGCACCAGCCACTAAGTTGCCTTCATCTACAGCATGGTAAGTTTAAGGAAATAGGTTAAAGTCTCCTTATAAATAATTTTTAAATGCCATCAAGTCAAGCAAAGCTAATTTGAGCTCAACAATCATCCCTGACCTTTCTTCCTCTCTGATTAGTGTTGTACTACCCCAATAGTTTGGGGCTTTTTATACTATTAAATTCAATTTGTAATCAGGCCTACCACCACTGACCATTAGCTTAACCTTCCCATCCTTCTGAAAAGCCCATTTGTCTTTAAGCCACAATTGAAATGTAAAAAATTAGTACAAATTTTTGATAGCAATACAAATAAGAGTCAGAACAGTCCAGGTTGTGTTCTCAGCCCTCACCTATATAATAAGTGTTAGTTAGTGTTTCAATATTTACATTTTAAAGAATTAGTGATTGATTGCCCATAATACACCCCATATTTATTCCTTGAACATTTTTAAGGCAGCAGGCATCAATATGTTTGCTGTCAATCTATTCTCTTATTCAGTTTTATTATTAGTATAGCACCTGTAATAACTTCATTTATTATCTAAAATTAGTCCGGTATCCTATATCAGCTATAGTTTCCAGTGACTGGAAGGCTCAGAATATAGTGAGATCTTTTCCCTCGTTAGTTAAGCAAACCTTTTTGGTAGTTTGTTATTTAATATTTTGGGGTTGTTTTGGGTGGTTGCTCACTTAGATTGGCTGCTCAACCTTGTTTTATTCAGCACAATCCATAAAAACCACTTCCATAAGTACATCCATTGAATCATAGTTTCTCATTAAGATTTAAATTTTGATAGCTATGAAAGAAACAATTAAGTGGGGTGGAAGTGGAGCCACAAGGTTAACTTTGTGGTACTTATCCACAGTTTACAAAAGCTGGCACAACTATTAAAAGGCTTAACTAATTTATTGAGCCATTTTTTTTGATACCAGATAGTGAACCACTTATTAGATCTTCATGAGCCCAGGATAGCCTCAACCCTGTACTTGGGAGTGCCACTAAGAGATATCAAAATTAAACTGGGTTTATATTATCTAGGTAAGTAAGGGAGCATGGAAGGATCTATATATTATTTAACACGTGGTAAATTTTGCAAAGTTTTAAAAACCTTATCATTGGTGAAGGACAAGACAATTAGAAGACAATTAAAGAATGTAACCTTAAGCCAAAAAATCTTTTGTTTCCAACACAACAGATGACTTACCTAATACTCTAGTGCTGCATGACGCTTTTGTCAACCAAACTTACACAGACATTCATCTTTTTTGTATGCTGATTTTGGTTAGCTGATGGAACTTTAGCACTTGGTAATGAAAATAGTATAGCTAATAGGGTATATTCCTCGCCTTTTGGAAAGACCCCTCTAGAAAACCCCGATTTATTTCATACTAATACCATCACTTATACGTAGCTGCCCATAATAATGATTGAGTTTCTCCTAATATGGCCATAAATCAAGTAAAGTTATCAAAATATGAAGCCCATTTTATAGTTTTCAATAAATCTAAAATTTCTGATGCTAAAGGCCATTATATACAACCGGACTGCCAAAATAATTTGACAACTGGTCACCTTAACGTCAGAGGATAAAAATATAAATACTAGTTGAAAAGAAGATGTAACTGATGTCACAAACGATGCTCCAAGCAAACTCCTTTTATACTGTAAGTTCTCTTGCTGATGACAGCCAAATTACCAAAACCCCATCAGGATAGTATCCCATTATTACAACTTCAAGAACTGAGCATATTGAAATTTGAAAGTGAATTGATGTAACAAAATTATCAGAGGAGACCAAAGTAAAAATGCAGCCGCAAGAGCCACAGGTTTCATAATAACCTCAGGAGCCACAATTAGCTCATAACAGCAGCCACACATTTAAAAACTACATGTGCTCCATAGTATAATTAGGGTAAAAACCAAAAAAGATCAGAGAGAACCATATAATTGGACTCCGCCAAACCCTGAAGCAAGATACATATATGGAATCGCCTTATGAGAAGAAATTAACTAGATATACAAAAAGTCCTACAATAAGCACCCCAGATCCCTTATGTACTAAATAATATTTCATCTTCAATAAAATAACTTTTTCATAATATGGCTCTATAGATGCTTTATTTTGCTGCTAATATCGCTTAATACTAGAAAATGTATTGTCAAAGGTTTGGGCTTAGCCTGCTTTACCAACAGAGGATGAGAGGATATCTGGTTGTCTAAAGTCAGCCATCCTCAAGATTTTTAAGGCTTTGACATGGTTGGACATGCTTGAAACTATGAGTAAAAGGACCACATACTAAGAACTAGAGTTTCCAGATTGATAGTGATGAAAACTTTGAACATATAAATAACTTATTGCAACTGGCTCACCCCTTTAAATAAGCACCATAAGTGGGCTGGTATGGTGATACATGGTATGAAAAACCATTATCTATGGGTATCCCACCCTGTACCTGCGTTCCAAATAATAAGAAAGGCTTATGCTCAAGTTTTGAAAAAATTGGAGAAACTACTGTGGAAAGTGAAGAGTATAGAATAGAAAATTCAGCTAAGGGAAGAACTGAAGCCCAAGCTAATTGTGAAGAAGTCATGTATCACCAAAGATATCCTTCCATTGACTTATTGGTTCATTTGGGTTGATCATCAGATGGAGGTGATAGCCAAAGACTTAAGTGACCATATTTTTTGTGTAGGGATCTTAAAAAGCGTAATGTAAACTTAGGTCCCCTTACAATATGATTTACTGCAGCTATATAAACATTGAGAAGAATAATTTGAAACAATTGAGCCATATCTATAACTGATAAATTAACAAAAAATAAATGAAGATTGAGTAATTTCAACTAAGTTTTTACCACCACAATAATGTCAAACCTCAGGATACAGGTAGTCAAGCTAATAAATTCAGAAAAAGATGCCCGTGGTTCTTCCACTTATCTATACTGGTGCAAGAGAGTATTATGGCCTTTACAGTCCAATATTGATTATGCACATGTTGGTCACATAATTTGGATCCATAGTACATCTCTTTTGTTAAGCAACATAGTTACAGGTTTACTTTCATATGTTTGACGCACTTACTTGCAGCAATAATGCCCATCATTAGTGGAAAAGTGTTGTTCTTATTGTGGACTATTCCGCAGGGGCTGAGGGAACCAAACCTAGTCTGAAAACAAGTGTTCATGGAGTCAGATGATACTCTTGATAAAAAAATCTCTCACATAGTGAAAGAATCAAGGTCAATAGTTAATAAGGATTTGAAAAGGGTCCTGAAATCCAAGAGGCCTCCAGAAAACAAGCTTGATTGAATTATATGAATAGGATGATGAGTTTAACCATCCAAATAACACTTTAATGGCGGATTGAGTTATAAAAAGTTATGCAGTTATAACAATTGACCAGTGACATGTCCTTTATAAAAAGAATTTTTACATTAGATCATTTACAAAATCCTGCTGAGGTCAGGCGAGAAATCACTGAATAAAAAAATTATGGTAATTTACAAAGATATTTCTCACAATGTATTGGAAATAACAAGTATGGCACCAAAGATTAAAGCAACAAGGAACAATATTATGATTATTGTACAAACATAATAGAACCTCAGTGGATACCAGAAGAGCATTTTTAATCAACTCTAAGGAACAAGTATATGGTCTTAAAATATATGATATAAATGAAAATGTCAGTTCAGGCCAAAAGACGGCCATACACCAAAAGACTGACATGTAGCATTTGGTCAGATAATTTTTTCATTTTCTGCCATTACCTTACCCCCTTGAAATTTAAATTGATTAGCAACTTACTTTGTAAAATATTTGTTCATTTAGTTCTGAATTCAAAAAACAAATAATTCTCATTAAATAAAGCTATCAAAACACGAAATTTTAGTGTGTGCACTTATTTATGCTTTTAGATAATTAATGAGCTAGCTTACAAAAAATAGAAAGATATGGGAGTGCCAAGTGTGAACTAAAAATATATATTGATTAGAACTGGGCTATAGAAGATTTTGCTAATACCAATCAATTTTTAGCAATAAAACTTTCCATCAAGTAAATGTAACCAAAGCGTCAATAGTGTCTATCCAGATATATGCAAGTTTGTGCTGGTAATGCCAGAATTACCACAAATGGTGACCACTACCTGAAAAAGCACCATATTTGACTCAATGGGACATTCATTTGAAACTGAAGCAAGTATGACTCCAAATTTGAAGCAACAGAATGAAACACTGGACAAAGAGATGGTCAAAGTGATGGACTTGCAAATGATGAATGTGAACACATTAAGATATAATAATTGTCATTAGAGTAAGAAGGGTTAAACTGTGGGAGTATCTAGACTAAGTTCCAGATACTATACGCCACTCTTGCATCGTGATATTCACCTGTCAAGTATACAACCAAACTGAAATACTTAAGGCATCCGTGAATGAATTGAAGGTGTGAGCATAACATTTTAAAGATGAAAAGCCTCAGCATTGATGCTACAAAACAACAGGGTTAAAATGTTAGATCACACAAATCATCTTGGGAAGCATTGATTGGGGATATAAACAAAATTAAAGACACAGCCAACAATCCAAATTTTAGTTGCTACCCAAATGGGCGTTACCTCACTGGTATGTTTAACTGTGCTATGAATTAATGGGTATCAGTCAAAATGACCATTGAGGACACAAACTTCAAGCCCTAATTTAAGCCTAAGTATAATCTGGGCAAGGACATATTCATAGATTTCTTATGCATGTATGAGAACAATATGAATGGAGCCAGAGACTGACATAAGGATCATCTTATCCAAGGATGTATGAACCCCATGGCCCAAAAAATATAAGTGCTACCCACTTCTCTTTATCTGGTCTTAAACTATTGAGACCTTATTATATTAAATTTTGGAAGTGCTCAAAATATGCAAAATTGAAGAAAATGTTCCCACTGAGAATATAGAAAAAAATAAAAAAAATCATCATTAATTCCGTGGCAAGATACTACTTGTAGGCTCAGTATCTTTGGATAACCAGAAGCCTATATCTGTCAGCGCAAAGACGATTTTGGTCTGTTCCGTTAAGTAATATCTACAATTTAAAATGGTTATGATGTTAGCCTTTAAAGTAGTCTTGTTTTTAGAGTAGGTCAAAGAGTCATTATTGTATGTACAAGGGACTCATAAAAGCAAGGACAAGGTTGTCGCATATCTTTATGATGAAATATCAGCAAGGCTATCTACATGGCTTAGGACAATTATGAAAAAAGGAAGCTTTGCAAATCAACTCTGCAGTACCAACCTAAGAAGGTCTTTTGATAAAAAGTGCAACCTACTAAGACACTTTAGACAAGGTTTCTAGAAACAACAAAATTTGAATGGTCACCAAGGGAAATAGTAAGAACTAGAAACCGTGGTGGATGGGTCAACCTCCATACTGGGGGTAAAGATGACTATATAGACTCCGCCAAAGACAACACTGGCTACTACTTGTTCTAAAACCTGAGGAGTTGTGGTACCTTCAAGAATAAGGGATCATGAAGTTGCAGATTAAACTAGCCCAACTTACCTGTCATAAAATTAAAAAACATTAAACTATCAAAAGCAATGGTCAAGGTGAACATCTAATGCATGAAACCTTTGGTAATATAGAGAAGGTATTAGCAGAAACGCTACTAAGTTCGAAAGGAAGGATCAACAAAAGAAGTTTAAGGCTCCTGAGAAAACGGCGTTCAAAGTACTTACAAATGGGAACATCATTCATGAAGAGCGGTACCAATGTGAGAGTTACATCTAATGATTCTGTGAACTAGCCATTTTTACTGGAGCATGTGCCAACATTCTCAGCATTAAAGTTCTCTTGACTGCCGCCAAAGTTCAAAAAGGGCTCAAAGCTGAAAATTAGCGGAGAGGTCAAAAAACGAAAAGATGGAGGGAATATAGATTATTTTATTGTTTTAGAAAGCATCAATATTTATAGGGCGCATGGGTACTTAGCGCCTTAGGGACCTTCATGGCCCCACGAGATCAGGATTTTTTACTGCCTTCCAGAACAATCGCCTGGATGGTGCCCTCGTTGTACTGCATAATCCTCGTTACTGAAGCAGTGAGGGCAGCACCTCTTGTAATTTGGGAAGTGGGAATGGGATTCCTGAAGGTTATTACATCGATTCTCATATGCGTGATTTTTCCTGATTGAATCTGGTTTTGGTGCCTTTGGATAGAGTTCTGTTGCGCTGGTTTGAGAGCTGATTGGTTGAGGCTTAATTCAGGAACAGAGGTTTTGGCTTGCTCATTATCTCAAATCCTGACAATGCCATCCTCAAGATCCTGTCAGAGTAAATATTTGGCCAAAGAAATTGGCCATAAATCTGATTCACCACCTTCCCCTGATTGAAGTTGGCAATTGAGTATTCTGAGTTCACCTTATGAACGACCTTATAAGGTCCTGACCAAAGAGCGTCAAGGTTATTCTTTTAACCTCTGGATTGATGGTTATAGAAGAGAATGAGGTCACCTAATTTAAAAATGGGTAAGGAGGGTTCGCTGACATTAAACCCAGATGTCTCCCCTCTGGTGGTGATGAAGATGCCTTGCAAGGCTAGGGCTTGGATCTGGACAATTTTATTGTCCAAGGCCAACATATTCAAATTTGAGATCTCAGGAGCAGAGGTTTCAAGAAAAGGCTGTATGCTACTTAGGAGCTTGGGAGAACATCCATATAGAGCTTTAAAGGGAGACATTTTAATGACTCAGTTGTAGCTGTATTCAGTAGGCAAACAACGCGCTGGGTAGATAATGATATTAGCGGGCAGTGTTGGAGGCGACTATCTTCTGCAAAATAGAGACAAGGGTACTGTTATCGCGTTCCACTGCCCCATTGGTTGATAAGTTGTAATGGGAGGCGAAAATTTAGTTAGTACCAAAAAGCAATGTAAGTTCTTGGACTACCTGCGAGGTGAAATCTAACCCATTGTCTAAAATTAAGATTTGTGGGGATACATGTCCGGTGAAAATGGTTTAAATAAAGAAAAGGCCCATGGCTTTTGTAGTAGCAGCAGGGGACTGAAAATCGCTTCCACCCATTTGGTCTGGTGGTCCATGGCTAGGAGGATGTATTTATGGCCATGTAATCCAGTGGGGAGAGGGCCTATTACATCGATGCTAATGATGATGAAAGGTCCCATTGGGGAGATGACTAAGTGTTGAAATTTAGGATTGGCTAGGTCTTGGAATTGGAAAGTCATACATGCCTCCAAGACCTCTTGGGTGGTCTCTACAATTAGGTCCCAGTAACATCGGTACTTCAACAATTTGTGAGTATTCCTGACCGCCCCATGTCCCACAGTAGTATGGCCCACTAGGATAGCGTCTGTTCAAAAAGAAGGGAGGACATAAGGGAGCCATTTTTATTGACCCTCTTGTAGAGCAGCCTATCCTTGATTTGAGTGTCTCAGGCCATCCTTCTGAGCTCAGCTTGGACCTCAGGAGTTTCCAAGTACCCATCACTCAGGTCGCCAATCAGATCATACAGTAGGTCATACCCAGGGTTAAAGCTGCTAACACCAGCATCCTGTAGAGGCTGTCAGCGTTTTGGTGAATCACGCCCACACAATATACAATGTTGAAATCATAGCTCTGCAGTCATAAGGCCCATCTGGCTAAGAAGCCATCTGGGTCCTATATCTGCTGAGCCACCAGAGCAAGGAATAGTGGTGACCTTGGTAAAGTGGATACTATAGAGATAAGGCTAAAAATGTTTGATGTCTAGCAAGACATCCAGGTACTCCGTTTCAGTAACGCTGTAGTTCCGTTTAGCCTTACTCAGTGCCTTACTAAAAATAGGTTACTGAATGGTCGACCTGATTTTTGTCATGATGTGCTAGAATAGGCCTGACAGTTACATCGCTCACATCATAAACAGCAAGAAGGATTGGTCAAAACGTTGGTAAAATGAAATAGTTTTAAAATATAGAGAAGTTCTTAAGGCATTAAAAGACTGTTTTTGTTCAGGTTACCATTCAAACGGCACATTCTTGTACAGGAGGTAAAATAGTGGATAAGCTAGGGTGGCAAACTGGGAGATAAGCTGACAATAATAGCCCATCATGGCTAGAAACACCTGAATATTCCTTAAGCTCTGGGGCACAACATTTTTTCTATGGAGTCAACTTTGTCCGGTATAGGCTTTATGCCATCCTTTGGATCTTTGTTTCCCAGAAACTCCATTTTATAACTGGAAGAAAGAGCACTTTAAAGGTTATAGCTTTATAGAGGCTTTCCAGAGCCAATTGAAAATATCCTGAGATGCTTGATGTTATTAAAGGTTGGTGAGAAAACAGTAATGTTATCTAGGTAGACAAGGGTGCATGACATCTTCAAGTCTCCAAGGATCCAATCCATGGCATGTCAGAAAGTGGCCAAGGCGTTGCAGAGGCCCTGAAGCATCCTTGTAGGCTCAAATAGTCCCTTGTTAGCTATATATATGCACTTGGATTGATCTTCATGGGTGAGCTCCACGTGTCAATATCCGCTGGCAAGGTCCATTGCAGGAAAGTACTGTGATTCAGTGAGCAGACGGAGGGAATAGTAAATTTGGGACAGAGGACAACTATCCTTCTTGGTGATGGAGTTGAGCCGTAAATAGTCCATCTTTACCTGATGGCTGCCGTCCTTCTTCCATACCAGTAGGAGAGGAGAGGCTTAAGGGCTGCGTGAAGGCACTAATAGTTTGGCTTTAAGAAGTTATTTGAGTTCCAATGCTACCTGGGCCACTTCTAACTTGCTCTTTTGATAGGGTCAGGTTTAAAAAAGGGGAGCGTCCCCAGTATCCGCGTGATGTAGGACTCCATTCTCCCAAAGTCATAGGTCTAGGCCAAAAATAGGTCCTAATACTCCTCCAAAAACTCTTGAATTTTGCGCTGTTGGTCATCAGTGAGGTCCTTTCTAATTTTGTTGTTGATCATGCTCACTCACGGGGCGTTTCCAACCCAGAGTCTCTTAATCTCCCAAAACTATAAACTTTGTCAACAGCCTCCATTGGTAGGAGGCGGAAATAGGCATCAGGACTGTTCAGGCCTGCTATTTTGGGTTTGTTGGTAAGGTTAGCCAACAGCACTGATATAGATACAGGATAAGCTGGATCTAAAATTCCTGGGCAGGTTAGCACCTTTTTGGTGGATGGGTTGTCTAGGCCTCAGATTTCCATTAGGTATCCAAAGGGGATGTTAACATGAAACCAGGTGTTGGCAATGATTTGGGACTTCGGAGGTATTGTAGTCGCACCTAGGTAAGTAAATCAGCATCTCTTCTTGCCCATCAACAGCAGACGGGAATCGGCCATAAGAGCCCCTTACATGATATTTGAGCTGATTAATTTGTCCCTCACTTTCCAGTAAGCAGACTTAGGCTTTGACGTTCATATTAGAGTTGCGAGAGGTTTCTAAGATCAGGGGGAGCTGATGCTCTAGTAGGAATAGAAAGCCATCATTGTAATGGACTAATACTGAGTAGTCTCAAAGGAACTGAGTCCCAGGACCAGGTCATAGCTAGAGTTATCTTGCGCAACAGTTGGAGTATTTACAGCAAGCTCTCCAAACTTTATAAGTAGAGAAGAATACGCCCCTATAGTTTGAATATTGCGTTCCAGCCATGCCGTACTCCATATATATGGGCAAGTTTTAAATAATCTTGATGCGCATAATACACTTGGATAATATGACATTTAAGGGGTGCCACTGTCAACTATGGAGAGGACCGTGATCTTATGAACTCAAACTGTGACGCAGGTAACCAGGCTTCCAAACTGAAGTAGTAGCATGAGAAACATGGGAGAGTCATCGGGAGAAGAGTAAGTAGTATTAATTTCATTTACTAATGATTGATACTAAAACTTCTTCTTCAGGTACAATAGCTCCAAAGTCGTTTGAGGCTATAAGGATTCTTAAGGCATAGTAGTAAAGTCAGCATGGAGCGCCTCGTCCTTCATGCTGACATCCCTTTTCCTACCTTCTCAGCAAATTGTTTCCAGAAGATCTTAGGCCTATGTCTGAAAGTGTAACAGTAGGTGCATTAAAATCAGGGATTCTTCTAATTGTCAACCACATGAACTTAAGAATGGTTGAAGGGAACTAAAGAGGTAGCCTTGGAGAGTAGGGTTGATAAAGGGATCTCGTTAAGTACTTCCTTGATTTCCCAGATGCATGTAGAACTGTTCTTCTGTCCAATCATATGCATTTCAACCTTAGGTAGTATCCCAACATGGAGATGACAGCGGTGATAGCGTCTTTCAAGGTGATACCTTTGGTAGTAACAAATGGTTGCTTGAGCGTAAAGATGGTTGGCAAAAGCCATGAGGCTTTCTTCTTTATTCAGGCGGATACCCATGAACGCTTGTTTTGTTTGTCCAGGGTTTGATTGCTGTTGAATTCTTGGATTAAGGCCATATGGACCTGTTCCCAGGTGTTGTACTCCTTTAAATAGGGTAATGATATCACGGGCAGTGCTGTTGATGCAGGAGTGGATATGCTTCACTTTCTGCTAGTTGGTGGCCTCCTCCATGGAACTCTAATATGCGTACAAGAAGGAGGCGATGCTTTCCTGGACAGGAGTGAACCTTTCTTTAAAAAGGGGTTATAAATGTTACAAGAGGTTTGGAGAGGGTGTTAACTCTAGGGATGGGTGCCAGCTCAGAGATCTCAATCTCCGCATAGTTGCAGGGGACTTGCTGGTCTAACCGTCACCATAGGCCCTTGAGGTCCTCTTGGATATCGTCCCAGTTTTGGTGAGGGAGGAAATGGAAGCCTTATTTTGTGACCTGCTCTTTTAGGGATTGAATTTCGGCATCTGAAGGCGAAGATGACTCTCAGTGGTGGTCACCCAGGTTTGAACCCTTGACATTTTTGTTTGAGCTGATAGATGTAGTATTAGTAAGCTTGGTGAAGGCGCTGAAGTTGTTTATTTTGTATGACAGTGCCTCAATAGAGACCCTAGGATCGAGGGGAACTCTATCCAATTTATTTTGCACCCTAAAGCTACATTCCAAATTTGACCGCGTTTGGCAGCCAAGACTGCTAACAAATCATTTCTCCAGGGGTCATCAGGGCTTTTGAAGTGAGTGCTGAGGGACTTTCTGGCCATTGGGCCCCTCACGTCCTTCAGGGTCTTTATCCCTTAAGCCCTTCAGGACCCTCATTCCCAGAGGTGTAGTTGTGAGAGGCCAGCTTCCAATAGTGTTGTTGCAGGGTCCATACCAGATCCTCAACTTGGAGGAGGCTCTGATTCCTGGTAGCCTCGAGGAGCTGGACGTTCTGATGCAGCTAATCCTCAAGATAGACAGAGATTTTACTATTCAACCCCGCAATTTTGCCTCAGTCCTCATTGATTAATCATTTGTTATTAATAATGGCCTTGTTGTTGTCATGGAAAAAGGATGAGGCCGCATTGTAGATATTGACAATATGGGAGTGTAAGGACTGAATGAGCCCCAGTTGCTGGAAGACTTCATGGTGGTGCAGCCCAACTATTTGGAGAAGGTGATGAATTGCTGGGTGAACGAAGTTTTGAAGGTAGCGTTCAGGTCACAGGGTAAGTTCTATTGATGGAAACTGGGCCGAGGTATAGAGGTCCCACATGGTAGAGAGCATGGAAGAGGCGTGGGATCGGCTGGAGCAGGTGCACACAGAGTAATGCATTTATTAATTGTTGGAAAATATCGTTAAGGTTCTCATACTCAAGTTGGTACTGAATTCCATCAACTGAGGGCAAGGAGAAATGGATGTGGCCGGAATTTTAGACTCTCAGGCTGCATGGGTGGCACTTCATACCACGAGGTACAAAACAATAAAGTAACGCTCCTTGACTGATCAGCAGATTGATCTTTGGGACTGCTAGCATTCTCCATTAGTTGTGATAGACGTTTTAACTTAGTTAAGCTTGGAATCCCCTATAGTGAGTACCACTTCTCTTGGTGTAGAAGTACTATTTACTGTCGCCAAATTCAGAAAATAGTCTCAAAGCTGAAAATTAGTGGAGAGGTCAAAAATGAAAAGGTGGAGGGAATATGACTACTTTATTGTGTTTTAGAAAATGTTAAAATTATAAGGCGCGTGGGGCATGCGCTTAGGGACTCCATGGCCCCGATAGATCAGGATATTCTACTGCATTCCAGATTGATCGCCTAGATGGTGCCCTCATTATAATGCGTCGTCCTTATGACTGCAGCGGTGGGGGAAGCGCCTCTCATGATTTGGGAAGCTAAGACTGGATCCTGAAGGTGATCACTTTGATTCTAATATGCGTGATGCTTCATGATTAAACTGGTTTTGGTGCCTTTGGATAGGGTTCTGTTTGCGCTGGTTCAAGAGTCAATTGGTTAAGGATCATTTGGGAGCAGGGATTTTGGCTTGCATATTATTTTGAATCCTGACAAACATTATGCCTTCAAAGTTTTTAAGGAGCAAATTACTTATCCAGCTATCAATTATGATATAAAATATTAATTTTCAAGACCAAACATTACACACTAGGAGCTTAGTCTGAACTACCACTACAATTTAGATGTATGGTCTTGACATCTCCAGTGGTTATGCTTGAGATAGGCCACTTTATCTGATCATCATAACATAATTCTTACCGAATTTAAAGGGGTTATAAAATTTTATTTAGAGCATTTTTAAACTATAAAATATCAATATGCCTTTGGTTTATATAATGAATATTTAGAACCATAAAAGCAGCTCACATGCTTAGTTATAACAGAAAAAAATTTGATGGATGAGTATCTAAAAAACTAAAGTATTTAAGAATTTCCAGCTACACTGGAAGCTAATGAAAGACTATTCTTAGAGCGGCTGATAATGCAATAACCTGATTAACAAATAATGAGTATGTTATTGGCAATAATTATCAAGATTTTGCCAAATGAAAATGCTGATTATATAATTTGGAAGGTTTAAGCGTGCAAGAACTAGACTATAATAAGAATTCTATGACACCAGCTATAAAAATATCTCAAAATTTTATTTAAAATTTCATCAAATGACCGGATTTAGTTGATAAAAGCAGGCTGTGGCAAATGATAAACTTATGAGCTATATTCCATAGAGTCAGTGCATATTATAGGAAAATTTAATTTTTAGGATTAGATGAAATTACAAAAGAGGAACACGAGAGCTAGAGGAACTTCTGAAAGATTTTTGGACACCTTCAACAAGAGATCAATAATTAAGGATTGTGCAAAAGAGAGATACATTGTGTAGACCTAGAAACAGCATACCCATTCAACTTGAAACCATATAGTCAATCTAAGGCTAAGGAGTAGAATATCTCACACGCTTGATAAGCTATTGTGTAAACGCAGATGACAATCTCCTCCAGCTTAATCGTGAGCAATATCCTCACAGGAGCAAGAAAGGCCCATGTCTACTGTGGAGCCCCTTTATTAAATCATTGACCTTGCTCATGTGGCTGATAAGCTTTTAAAGCTGAACTGGCCCCAGGGATCCTATCACTCTGCCCCTATTCCTCTTTTACCTTATTAAAATTATTGATGAAGTGTGAATGGTGATGGTCCAGTCTAAGGGCCTCTGAAAGGGCCCCTAGGGCTTACCTCAACCAGGGCCTGTCACTCTAATATTCAAAAGTTCGTCCTCACCACCCAAAATTCCATATAAGTCCCTAAACGACTTATAATCAGATTAGCTCATTGACAGTAATATAGATTGAAGATCAGACTCGCAGATCGCTCAACCCATCCCTAATGTTTGTTTGATTAATTTTTTTGATAGAACATGCTTCCCAAAACTGGTGGCAATGGCTTAACCATCTAGACAAGCATCCAAGATCAGTAGCATCAACTTAATTTACTTTTTTAAGTGGAACATCATTTAAAAGATTTAATTTAATAAAAACTATTAAAGCCTTTTCCCCAACAACTGCACTATTACCTTTTTATCAACAAGGATTTCCCACAGAGGCTAAGGCGCAGGCCAGTTTCTAAGATCCCTCCCTATTCTCCTCCGCCTCATAATATAAAGGCAATTGCCTTCATAGTGCTTGTTGCTGGTTTATTGTTTATTTCAACTTCATTATTACCCACTTTCCTTCACCTCTATTAGTTTAAAGCTCGCCCTTCAAACCATACTGTCAGGTCATCAAGCCTATTCAGAAATGCATGTTGTCATCTACAAATTGACCCCCGAATTCTTGGTATGAATGCTTCATTCCATCAATCCAGCAATGTACTCCACGGTGATAGATTGTGCAATTTTGTATGTTGCCAACCAGAATTTCATATCTGTTGCGCATGTTGCACACCCATGCAACCACGTCATGCCTTGTAATTTGCCACCAATTTGGGAAATCCTTCTGATCCATACCCAAGAATTTCTTCAACCCATTAATATGCAATAACAAACAGCTGCAGAATCAGGAAGAGTTGTCAGCATCCATGTCTTTCTTACTCATAGAGGTTTTCCCCAATAAGACCGGCGGTTGACCCCATTTCAGGCTTCTGGTTTGTTATAGGGGCCTTTTTATGTAATTGAAAACAGTTCGCCTTTCACTTAACCTTACGCTTTATCATACAGAGGCTGTTATGTCAACTACACCAAAAGAATTAGTTCATCTACTGGGCATTAACACACCCAGTGTGAATGTGCAGTCTTCTTCTTGTTGGCAAAAATATAAAGCATATTAAACCTGTAATTAACTTAATGCTCTCCGCCCTTATCTCTAAATTGGTGCAGTGTCGCCTACCTAGTTGTTAGGATCCTCAACTACTTTCAAACCTTAACTCCTTCTCCCCTATTGGAAGAACCAGGGTTTAACCCATAATCTTACCTGTCATCTAATCAGGTAGAGAAAGCAGATGTTTTTAGAAGATATAAATGCAGCTAGACAATATAAAGAAGTCACTTCTCACCATGGCTCCTTCTTCCACTCTCACTACTCTATAGCTATCATCCACCACCACCTAAAATCAGGCATATTTAACGTTCTTATTACCTTTTATTATGGGTCATATGAGAATATCGTGCAGGCTCTCCTGAAAACAGGGGTGGATGGAAATTTTGTATACCTTAGAATAGCACAAGCCCTAAATATGGAAGCAGACGTGGATCCTCCAATATTGTGAGCATCCTCTCAATCCATGAAGAGTCATAATGTGAAGCATCCAGTGCCGTTCTTTATTCAAAAAACTATTTCTGTAATTAATTTTCATCAGTGACTTATTTTTAAACCTGGTATTATTGGTTTTATTTTGGTGGTGTTATCAACAGGTGAACATCAAGCTTAACAATAGTTTCTCTTTTACCAATAGTGATATTTGGAGATTTTATTAAATGATACCCTCCCACTTGAGACCTCCCCTAAGTTCCAGCTTACCTCCCGCTAAGATCCCAAGGATATTCCACCAGACTTCCCTTCATTTCTCGCCCCATAAATAAGCGTTTTTTATAAACTCTACTACCAGTTACACCTAATTCAGAGTATTACCTATAATTTCAGATGATGGTACACCTAGTCATTATTAAACCCTTTTTAACTTTACACGAGGAAAAGGACAAAGATTTTGATATATAATTAGATATTATGTTGGCAAAGGGATAGATTATCAAGTAGTCCTCCCCATTTCTTTTTCTCTTGTCTTTTCTCAGAATGCTGACAAATCCCTGTGGCCCAGCGTTGACTATGGGCATGTAAATGATGTTACGGTTCCAGGCCCTTACCCCTGACCCTGGAATAAACTATCTTTCAGGCAAAAGTAAAGTTGCGGGTATCCTTAATCTTGACCTGGTGAATGCCTTCAATCAAGTAAGATTAAGCAAGGACAGGAGTTTCTCACAGACATAAACACAAAGGGGGAACCTCCAGAGTTAAAGTGATGCCTTTTGAGCAAAAGAATAACCCAGCGATTTTTCCGCGCCTCATGGATGACATTCTAGATAACTTCCGCTTCTTCTGTGTGGTTGCAAATATTGACAATGTCCTTATTCGTTAACCTACCCATAAGCAACACATGAGTGATCTCGAAGTAGTAATGGCTTAGCCTCCACAGGGCTGGGCTCTTTGTAAAACCCTCTTAGTGTGAAGTACTCTGAAAGGAAGTGACCTTAGTGAGGAACTTTGTTCTCAAGAATGACTACGCAGTTCTCCCTAAAAGATGGATATTATACAGCCCTGGCCGACCCCAATTACCCAAAAACAACTTCAAATCTTTCTCATCATTGTGATATTCCTCAAGAAGTTTTACCCTACTCTTGCGCGACTAGTGGCACCCTTGCATTACCTGACTGGCAAGAATAAATCTTTCAAATGGACACTAAAATGCCAACTGGCGTTTAGGTTCATAAAATATTTTTATAACGCTCAGTAATAAGAAATGTAACAAGTCCAAGCCCTTCATTTAAAGCTTGTGAAGCATCTTCAGTGGCCATGGATGCAGTGCTTCTCAAAGAGCGTGATGGGGTTGAGCATTTGGTTGCTTACTTTTCCGGCAATTTTTTGTCCATTGAGCAAGCCTGAAAACTTATGATAAAGAGCTAACTGCCGTATCTTAGACATTAACTCACAGGCGATACCTCCTCCAGGGGTCTAACATAAGATTATAGTGCAAACTGGCAACTAGTCACTGGTGTACTACCAGAAGCCACAGAAGCTCGCCAACTGCTAATCCTGCACATACCACGACCTCTGCATTTAAACTAAAAATATGAGTTTGACAAAGGGTTTTTAGGTGCCAAGCCAGAAATGCTGAGTAGAAAACATGTCATGACTCCTTGCAGAGATGACCTCCATGTAAGGCCTCAGGTGCCAACATCAAGCTGGACAGGGTTGTTCACCACTTTTAAAGAAAGCTAAACCTTAAGTCCCAGCCCTTCACCCAGATCTCTAACCCAGGTCATACCATGGATGAAAGATAGGTGGCCGCTGCCCCTCATTGTTTGCCACATGCCTTTCCTCCATCTACACCTCAACACAAACCTATCCAAGCTCTAAAGTCGCAAGCATTTTATCCAAGAAAATTAAGAAACTTTAGGAAGACATGTAAGAATTAAGAAGCTCTCCACGATGCTCCCATTCCCTGCCCCCAACAAGGGGCTCACCCAGAAGTTAATCTGAATGGGGAAAAAACCTAGCAAGCAAAATTCAAGCAAAAACTCAAAACAAAAAGGCCAACACGGTGATCAAACTTGATACCCCATTCTAAAATCGAAATCATAAATTTGGACATTTGAAAATTGGAGAAATGAATCAAAAATAGTTTGAGAAAGTCAGATATATTGTTGAGGGAAAACTGGTAGTCAAAACCTTTAATTTAAAAAAACAAGCATCCAAAACCATCCCCTACTCATTTGGCTTGGCTTGCAACTTACCCTCAAACAACCTAAGACCTGACACTCTGCTGATGGAAGGCTTTGGATATTTTTTGTTTAGTTTCTTTATTTTTTTATGATTATATAATTAAAATAACTTCACTTTAGTTGCTTTAATAAATTAATTGGTATTTGGGCAACAGTTCCTTTAGGTTAAGCTGTTTTAACACCTTCTCCAATGCGCCCACCTATAGTCCCTTGAGACCAAAAACGCCTTGTGGACTGTGGCTATTCTTGTATGTATGGAGTACCACAAAGGAATCCAGGTTTTATCTTAGCATGCTAGTTTAAAACACTCCCTGACCTCACTACTACAACTCTCTCCTCACAAATCTTGACTCTGACTATAATCTCATTTTCTTTCACAAGCCTTCATTCTGATGAGCCCCTCCTCAACTAAGTCCTGCCCCCATCTGACCTCTTCAGAGATGATTTGATTATAGGATGACCCAGAAACCCAGTGCCGTAAGTTTAATCTTTATGCCATCAAGACTGGGGTAAATTTTCTTTAGGAAAAGAGTTTGGGTTCACCCGCCCTCTTAAACCACATAATCCAATAGCACTGTGATACCCAACTGTGAGTTACCATTGGCCAAAAATTATGATGAATTAGTTAGAAGAATTTTAAACTAACTAAGATTCTCTGAAAAGATATCTCATTTATATCTTATTTTATAGTGTGTACGCACTCTAAAATCTGATAGATCTAATTTGAAGGACCTCTTGCAACTTAAGCAGGCTGAGAGTTCCTAGACCTCAGTATCATATAATTTCAATATTGTGTAATATTTTCTAAGGTTATGGGCCAGTCGTGGTTGTCAAAGTTCATTTCATTAAGTTTGCACTCTTCATCTATGAAACATAACGGTTACTTCAGAGGAAACTGCAGCTATGTTTGTAAAACATGTATTCTCAATGCTTGGTCTCCCAAATGGAGATAGTGAGCAATTGTGGACCCCAATTTACTGTCAAATTCTGAAGTGCTTTTCTAGACCTCCTTCAAATTAAACCCATTCAGTCAACAGCTTATCACCTCTAATTGAATGGTCAAACTGATAGGGCGAACCAAACCTTAGAGCAATATCTTCGCTGTTATGCCACAGCCAGTCATGACACATGGGCATTAGACCTGCCCTGGCACAGTTTACATATAATAACGCCCCATAATTCTATCAGATTTCCCCTTTTTTGCAGTTTGGGATACAATACTCATTCCAGATTGGCACCTGATTCACATTCACCCTTCTCACTGAAGAGAAATGCTTACACTAATATGCAAAGCCTAGAGTATTATATGGGAGCACTTGTCAAAAATGAGTAGAATACTATAAAAAGTTTTCAGACTAGAAGTGCCACTTTTGCCATTAACTTAAGAAAGGATCCCTTGTCATATAGAATACCTGGTACTATAAAATGAAATTCCCTTTCCAAAAGTTAGCATAAAAATGCTCTGTCCCATATGAAGTGCTGAAGGACTTGGGAAATGGCGTCTTAAGAATCAGGAACCCTTACCAATGGAAAACACGACGTGTTACATGTGTCCCAGTTGCTTCCATTTGAGGGCCTCATACCCACATCGCCTAAACCTATCATGGTGGAAAATTTCAAGGAGGCAGAGGTAGTTTAGATCCTGTCCTTAAGAAAATAACGCCTCACAGTCCAGTATTTGGTATCCTGGTAATACTACCCCTCTTATGAGAACAGCTGTATGAGCTTGAAGGACTGCGCCAGTTGTAAAGGACTGGTGGAATAGATCCACATCTCCCATCTCAAGACTTCCCAACACCCCAGTAAATAACTGCCCTTCTTTTCATCAAGATCTCTGAGGGGCACAAGAATTAAGCCATCGACCAATCCAGAGAGGCGTAATGTATCCTGTCCCTAAAGAGATGATAATGTTTGTCAAAACGACAAGCTCCTCCAGATGAATTATACACAATATCCTCAAAATCGTAGAAAGGCTTCAAGCCTCCGTAGAGCCCCTTTCCCAAATCATTGACTAGCTTATGTGGAAGTTGAGCAACAGGTCACTGCCCTGACCTCTAATATACTACCTTTCTGAACTTCTATTCCTCTTCCTAACTTTTATAAAAATGAAAGAAGGAGTGTACAGTGAGGCGGTCAGTCTAGGGGCCTCATTCATGATCCTAGAGCTTACTCAAATTATGGCTTTGTCATTGACAATAATCAAAACTTCGCCTAACCACACCTAAAACCTCTAAAAAATCCACGGTATGCCTGTAAGTCTGATTGGGTCATTTATAGTAGCCTGGTTCGCAGATTGAACATGAAAATTGGTCAATTCATCCTCAAGTTTAGTTTGATCAACTTCCTTATAAAGTGGTTTCTTACAAAACTGGTTCCAACAGCTCACCAGTCTGGATGAATCTGTCCAAAATTAATTGCATCGCTTTGAATATCTTTGATATGGATTGTCAGAAAATAGATTTTTCAATGACAGTGGGCTCTTCTGATCAGCAGGCCAACCAGTATGAAGACTGGCTGACCCTTGCCATTTCACCTTAGGCAATGGGGCCAGCAGCGCCAGCTGACCCCTTGGCGTGTCACCTGCGCCATTTGGGGATCCCCCACCTAATCCCAACCCATAAGAATAAATATATTTTTAATTAAAATAGAGAATAGGCAAAGGGAGATGTTTACTAAAAAGGAAGCACCGGGTATTTATATGTACATAGGGCTACTGCGCCCATTTCTGACCTATTAGCTCATTGCTGGACCTTCCAGCCAACCACTCTCTCGCTGCGCTTCTAACTTCCCTGGAGTCAACCCTTCACTTCATCCTTCACAATGAACAATTATTAATTTTGGCTTCATCCTCATTCTTCAGTCACCAGTGAGCCATATAAATTATTATATAAATAAATATTGAATTAGATTTAACTTAGTAATTATGCACTGGAAACATCCTTGTCCACTTGGTAACTTTAAAATAACTAGGTTTCTTACCTACAACATATTTTTACTCCCCTAGTTGATCAATTGGGAATCGCCTTTCTCAGGGGACAGCTCAATTATTTTATATTAGGGCCAGAAACAACCTATGCGCTTTAAACTTAGAAATATTAAGTTCCACTGAATTATAATAAATTGATACATATGATCCTCTTCAGCTACTAGTCAGCGGTGATCCAAATACTAATTTTTTCCATCAATTGGCCCTACCCAATCTTAACATCCAAACTCAGCTGAATATAAATTTAGCTCAAAAAAATTGGGAAGCAGCTGACCACGCAATCATTGAACCTTATAAATTCAGTCAAATAGCCATTCCTCTGGGATTGGCCTATTTCATTTCATTAATCACTAAATCGTTGGAGAATCCATCTGGTTAAAATTCTGACATGGATCATGCACTATCAAAATTTTTTGATGCGATTTGACATACCAGAGACTATCCCCAACTGACTGCAATCTTCCTAACATACCAAGTTAGATTTCCCTCAGAGGCTAAGGTGCTAACCAGTTCTAATATTACCTCCCATTTATACCCACCCTATTATAAAGGAATCCGCCCTCATAAGGATAGGTTGCTAGTTTATTACTTTTTTAACTTTCTTTTAATTAAACAATCACATTCTAGTTTGAAATATGAGACAATCCGCCATCCACATCTAATCCTTTCTCTTGCCAACACCATCTAGCAATGCACGGTATATCCTCAAAGTTTCACTAAATTTATGGAGTGAGCATTACAATCTGCCAATCTAATGGCAACCGCGCCATAAACAATTTAAGAATAAAAGTCCTATCCTGTCTGCCAATCCATTGCGCATGCCATGCATACCTGTAATTGTTATGTACTCTGCTATTATGATACCAATTTGATGTGATCTACCAAAGCTTTGTCCTTATACTACCATTGATCCATAATTACATAAAATAACAAATGCAAAACTTGGATTGGTTGTTTACCTCCCTTCCTCTCCCACCCATAGGCGTCCCAATAAGACCCACTGTTGCCCCATCGCAGCATTCTGAATTGTTATATGAGCCTTTGGTATATTCTTGAACCAATTTAATCCTCAAATGACCCTTAAACGTCCCACTACTATGTCTCTAAGTTAGCTGATCCTTTGGCTGGGGGCCATTCACTAGGAACTAACATCCAGTTTGTACGGAAAGTCTTCTTTCAAACAATTCTTACCATGACATTAACCAGTCTACTTTTAGAATGTGCTTAGGGTTAAATTCTTTGATAGGGCGTTAAAACATTGATCTCCATTATAGGTAACAATTGAGCAAGTAATACTGATAATTAGGAGGATTTTAAGTACTTGTGAAGACTGCCATGATCTTTAAAGTCTCCCATATATGTCAAATATATATAGGTAAAAGGTCAATATATCCCTTTTTGTGATAGCTGTCAAGGGCATGGGTCCCTAAATGATTGGTTTGTCCTTGAAATTAAAAATAGCCTTGATATACCAACATAGACTAAAAAGAATTATTAAACTTGGGAACAATAGCCCATGCACTAGGAGCATATCTATCTTTTCCTAGCAGATTATACGGTTTGTGTACCTCTTCTGCTCTTGCATTTACTATAAAGTTATAACTTTTTGACTGAACAGAATTAAAGTTTAATGTCGATATTAACTACTAAGACTGTTTTCATACTCTTTTTACAATTTTGTTCAAGGAAATGTTGTATTGTTATAAAAAATTATACAAATAGACTAAGAAAATTCTCTTTTCATTAAGCATCAATTTTAAAAATTGAAAACAGCCTTTAAGTTCAGCAGAAATAATGAGATATAAGGAGAGTTTATCAATTTTAGTGGGAAACCAGTAAGAAAGTTAGAAGACATTGCTAAAAAAGACAGCATCACTCCAAGCACCGCAAACCCTGGTTACCATATCAAGTCAACCAGAGTCATCCACTCTCAAGTGGCAGCCTTAATAGCAGGCACCACCACCTAAAAAGAGGACACTTCAGAAAGCGCCTGCTACCTAATGCATTTTGCAAGATGAACAACTACAAGCTCTATGCATGCTACAGCCCATCAATCTGTTGGGTCCCACTATAAAAAGAGGCCATTGTCCACGCTGTTTTAAGTTATGGCAGCTCACATGAAAAGTTAATCAGCCCCACCCTCAATTACCACACTTTATTAGTTATATTTAAGCCCTATTTGATTGTGCTAGCGCTGAACTCTAGGCCCTCAGCAAGGGGCGACTCCTGACTATCTGAACTTCATAGCTCCAACTATAATGTTGGATCAGCCGCCCAGTCTAATTCATAGAGCATCAAAGATAGTCCAACTACCTCACTTAATGGTGATCTTTTGGTAGAATGAAGGTGCTTTGCACTAGTTATTCTTTTCCGGCACTTTTACACCCCAAAACAAAGCTTGTAAGCTGTCAGTTACTCATTAAAATCTGAAAATGACAGTTGCTCCAATCAATCTTCAAGTTTTGTCCCTGATATCATAGCCAATAATTTGGCCGACTTTCTACTCATAGACTTGTATAAGGATCAACAGCGCCTTCCACCTTTTGTTATAAGTTAATATTGTTCTGGATGGTACTCACCAACCCAGAGTGACCCAACTATCTCCCCCAGCGCCATGAATCACCAGTAACCGCTGGAGCAGTCTAGAAAAAGGGCAACACACAAATTTAAACGAACTTGCCAACTCAAGTTATGCTGGCATTTGATGATCAAAAACAAATATAAGCGTATCAAGGGGGCCATTGTGGCTTAACAAATGTTTCTGAAACCTGCACCCTTAAAGCTGACCTTTTTTAAGCTGCGTTTAATAGTTTACATCAAACAGTTAATGGCTAAAACCATAACTTAAGAACTCTCCCCTTCTCAACACTTACCCAAATAGTTGGCCTGTACTATGGACACAACCTGTTGATTACTACACAGAAAATTACTTCACCTACTTTTATGGTAATCATGGATTTTCTCAGTCAATAAAACATATCTATGTTAGTAGTAGACCAATACATATTTATGGGTTCGTTAATTCAACTTAGGTGGACCACGATGTCACACTTAATTTATTATCCAGCAAGGAACTCTTTGCATATTCATTATTGCTCACACCCTAATAAGATATTGTGGGCATAATTTCAAACTTGGCGACAACTGTGGAGATAGAATCTCTTGAGGTGGCACTATACCGCGTGCTAATGGGGTTTGGATTTTAAATACTTGCGGACTTTAGTACCCTCATATTACCCCTAAACAAAAGCAACACATCTCCAGAGCATCATTCTTCCCCCACTGAGGCTCCAATATTGAGGTCATCCCTCGCCTGATGGATAATGGGCTACCAAAAGTCATTCTTTGTGGACCCTTATCAGGCCCCCCGCTAATCACTATAAATTGCCCTTGCTCACCTTTACAGAATATGCGCTACTCATAAGCAGCTCCTCTCAACCTCTCAATGGCACAAAACAGGCCAAAAAGCAATCACATGTAGCTGCGGTGGCAATCCCACAGCCTATAGAATGGGATCCAGTACAGGACCTGTCTCCTTAAGCCTTTCATCAAGCAGTTAAAACTTCACATTTAACAGAAGGTTGGGCATCCTTCGCGACCAGGAGCCACTTCCTATAAAGTTACTTACTAATCTATCTGCACCAAAAAGATATTAATCTAAACTTAAGGTATAATTCACTACGACACAAATGGGCCACACCCACTCAGTGCCCCAATACACATTAACAAGTCTCTACCAGCGTTCTACCACAACAAACTTTAGTTCTAAACATAGCTCAGCCCTTAAGTGCTGACTGGCAACCCATTGCCCACAGTAGATGCAACACATTAACAAGTCCCTTCCACCTTCACATAACATATTGCAAGGCTCGTTTGCAGTATTGGAGGAGGTCATAATAGACTTAGAATTACTAATTGAGGACCTTACAAAGGATTTCATGGTGCAGACTCAGGACCTTCCTCACAGTATAGTGGGGAAACATCCTAGACTGATTCACCGGATTTTTGGCCCCCACCTCTACCAGAATATAATACTCTCAGCCTTCCACTCAGATTGCTTCACAAAGTCAAGCTAAAGGACTTAAAATTAGTTACCTTATAGATAGAAGGTTAAAAGCTGGTAACATCCAAGACGCAGAGGCGAGAAACTTTGAGTCCCAGCAGTAGTACCCTGACCTTGCACCACATGAACGCAAAGGGGTTCCAGGACTTTAAGAGAAGGCCCATCTCCTCTGCAACTTCCATGTCAGAACACATAGATATTACCGCTGTCCAAGAGCATTATATCCCCCTCGAAAATAATACATATAATGAACAGTTTGAAGACAACTTCTTCTGGACAAACCATAACGCCTTTATCATCTTGAACCCCAAGATTAAAGCCCATTAATTTTCACACATCTTGGTGTCTGTCTCATACTGGAACAACTAACTACCCTGGAGATATCTTAATTTAAAATCAGTATCTACCTTCTTAATGCAGTTCAAGAACAAAACAGAATATATTAAGAGATTGCCCTACTCAACATCCACGCAATACATTTATCATGGGAATTTTAACACCACTATAAAATCAAATTAATTTCTCCTAACCCTGTGGCGAGAGATTGTCCTGACTTTTGTCATCTTCAGGACAATTTAGCTCAAGCGGCTTTTTTGATGTACTTTGCCCCTCTAAATCTGGCCTTAGTTATATGACCAGAAATCCTTATGATGGATGGGCTTTCAAGTGTGTATTGCAGAATGACATGGCACTGATTAGCCCCCTGCTAGTTAGCAGCGTCTCCTCTTTCATACCTTGCAACAACAATATGAAAAACCAAAGCTCACCAATATTTTCTTTAACATCACGCTCAAGCTTTTGTGCAGGTTTTAGCCAATGATTTCCTCAGCACTCAACAACAAACCCTTCGTCGGTTTTTGCAATGGAAAATAATATAAACTTATCAACGATTGGAACAATAAGGGTTTAACACACCCCCATCTAGGATCAAGAAGACATGACCCAAATAAATTGTCACTTATCAGTATAATGTCCAAAATAGGCTTGAACTAGTAAAAGAGGCAAAAAATCTATACAAGGTACAATTTCAACTGGGCCACCAATTTATAAACTGGTATTACCACCCTTAAATCTAGAGTCTCAATCTCAAAGCACAAAAACAATGGGCGCTTACCAATCCAGACTTGAACATAAGAAGATAATCGCCACATGACCCTCCTACTAGATGAGAAGTGGAGATCCTGATTGAGGAGGCCTAGAGGCTCATTACGCCATAAGGCCTCCTCGCATTATATGATTAATGCAAAATTCTAAATCTAATAGCTTTTTCTGTGAAATTTCTTACATTTTTTATTAAAATTCCATTTTTGTTCCTTTGCATATTCAAAATAATATTTCAGCCGTCTGAACCAGGATAGCAAAAAATAAATTAACCTTTAAGTCGCAAATATACTTTTAAGTTGCCTTACAGAAGCCATTCCGTCCTAAAAAAGACATTCCAAAGTAAGCTAGATTCTTCAAACAAGACATCTCCAGACTCAAAGATCAACTACTTGGCTTTACTATAAAAGTGAAGCCAATGATGTTTTCAATAAATGGGCCTCGAGTTTATCTTAATGAATATATCACTCACAAAATGGAAAAAATAATAGCAATGATTTCCCCTCCTAATGGGCGGGATGTATAACCAGATGGAAACTATCCTAATAATAAGTACATTTATACAAATGAGAGTGGGGAGCTCAGGGCACCTTTAAGCTCAGCTTATCTATTCCAGAACAAAGAAAGTATCATTTACAGTATGACAACATCAGTAGTACTATCCAGAATCTGTTGGATAAAATCAACTTAAACAAAGGCTGATACAGACGCTCCTGAGATAAGGCAGTATCTTCTTATATGATGATGCTTTACAGTTCTGTTACCCTGGCTACTAAAAAGTTACCTAATGGGAGAAACTATACTTTCGCCTGTTTGTGAATCTCACCCTTCATCACCACTTAAAGTTAGTAAGATTTCATCATTAGGAGGTGATATGTCAATCTGTGAATAGGAAGAACATTGACTTCAACCTTGCAACTTTTTAAAGCCATTAATGCATTTTTCGAACTTTCATGAGGAAATCCAGGACAATCATCGACTCATTAACAATCAAAAATCAAATCACCCTATTGGATTCTGAAATTTTGTGCTACATAGTGGGCCAACTTACTCATATATCACAAGGTTTAGTAACTTTATATACGTGAATATGTGCATCAAATCTACCCCTAATCCGCTGGTTGGATCTAAGACCTAGAGTCAGTTTTGATTCAACGCCTAAACCAAGTGGATGCGTTGATTAAATGACTGCAACAACAATGTCAGAACCTTTCTCTAATAACATAAATACAAGGGCCTGAGGTCCTCACGGGCCTAAAGGGTCCCATGGGCCGCATGGTCCCACCAAACTGGCTTTCCAATGGGCCTCAAGGTCTCAAAGGGCCTATAGGCCCCACAGCTGTGATAGGGTAGAAGAGCCACAAGGCCTGAGGGGCCATCTGGCCCCCTGGATCTACTATCCAATGCGGTGAAGGTTTTGACAAACCTTGGAAGGGCGAAATAATGGTGAAGATAAAAGCCTTACATTAGAATATGGAGAAAATTGTCCAGTAATGTGAGTTTCACCCAATGGTCACCTAAAGACCCCAAACTTAAAAATACCAGTTGTTAGACAAGTCATTAAAACATGCATTAATTCATAAAATCACTGATGAAGGTCTCATTTGGATAGAACAAACATTTAATGGCCTAGGGAGTTGAGTCAATAATTGTGAAGCTAAGAGTTTAGCTCTAAAAGTTAAGGTGGAAAAGAAGCATTACAGCTTCCCTAGACCAAGGCTGATATGAACTAAATAATTTTGGTGAAAATGAGAAGATACTTAGACCAAAGAGCCCAATAAGTATGTGAAGACAGTGTCTTCTAAGATAAGCTATAGTGCCACAAAGGGTATA
This sequence comes from Massospora cicadina, assembly GCA_022478985.1. NCBI lineage: Eukaryota > Fungi > Entomophthoromycota > Entomophthoromycetes > Entomophthorales > Entomophthoraceae > Massospora > Massospora cicadina. Next base: position 40,911 of record JAKSZP010003119.1, on the reverse strand, counting down.
GACACTATATCTTACTCTTCTTGATCAAACTAAAGCCCATCATACAGAGTGGTTTTGTTCCTAGTAAGGAAAGTACGCTTCATTTCTGAATGCTTAATGAGCAATAGAGAAGGCCACCAACAGGCAGAAGTGTTTCACAACTATTATTGCTTGTCCAGAGAAGCCATAGAGATTATTACCCCTCACCTGTGTGTTTGTCAATTATAGCGTAGGTAGAAACCGCCTTATTCCAAAAATTAGGAGTAAAACCCCCTCAAACCAGAAATAGGCCTTCATGGAGATTCTCCTTAACAAAGAGGAAAGCATCATGGATTTTTCTGACAATTCTATGCAAGCACCTAACAATTAATTAATTTTAATTAAATTTCTATAAATGACACCATTAATGTTGTCATTTGCGCCTAAATCTCTGCCTCATGTCCTGAACTGAGTCAAGCTTCATATGATAGGTCTCAAATGAATTTTTATGTGTATCCAAGAAGTCAAGGTGGCTTTGAACAAGATTCAATTGACTACGTTAAATAAGTATCATTTACTTCTCAGAAGCCCCCACTGGACTTCGCTTATGCACCATTAAATAAAATGCAAAGAATATACCTATCTACACTTCTTCAAAGGACGGAATCACACTATGGACCAGTGTTATAAGTGATGAGTAGAGGAGGTCAAGCGTGAACTATCAGCAAAAAAGAGGTCAACTTTAAGAGAAAAACTTTTTATTCTAATTATACCTCTTGCATGCCTCTATCTAATTCTGGTGTACTAATTAAATTCCTTTAGGATGTCTTAATATGAGTTATCTAATTATGATAATAAAATTTGATACTACTTATTCATCTTCAAATGAGTGACAAATGTCCTTACTTTGTCACCTCAGTTTGTCAGCTTGGTTACTTATGTTGCCGTTAGAGTTTTTAAAATTATTGTTTTTGTAATATTTGATAGCAGGTTCCCAGTGAACCTCAATTATCAAGGCTCATAAGGAAAGTAATGATGCTCCCAACTTACCAAATTACATGGATTATGTAATTTCCAAATCCCATTCTATGAGAACTATTGGGTCCTATTCTGCGCTTCTACATAGATTTGGTAAAATATACTTAGACACCTCAACGGCGACCCTTTGACAATCCCAACTACAAATTACCGTCAGGGACTACCTTTCTATGGAAGTATAATGCTATCTTCCATTATTCTGAAGGTTTTTTTGTCCTTCATTGGAACGCTTGTACCCTTAGAATTAAGACTAATAAGGATTGTAAGGAACGTGTTTTGGCTTTCATCTACTAATTGGAGATGGATGAGAAGATTGACCAAATTGAATATTAGTTTTATAGTTCTAAGCACAATTGCCGCCGCATGTGGCTGTTGGATAAAATGAATGTAACTATATCATCCAGAGCCAAAAAAATTTATTTAAAGTCCAAAACTATAAGTAAAACTGGATACACGTGAACATCATCCTGGAAGTTAATTAAAAATAAAAGTGTGTATAGCCCATCATTTAAGAGATCTTTAGCATTCTGGGAGTCCTTAAGATGTCATCTTCGCGCCTATAGCTGTTCTACTGGATAAATAGACAACTGAGGCACGTAAAGTGGGACTCAGAACAACAAAAGAATATATATGGAGATTCCCATTGACAAGATCTATAGTGTCCATTGGATTAGGAGCCTCTTCGACTTCAGATTACAGTAACATCTCATTGTGGCATTAGTTTTAAAAACAGTTGGAGAATATTGACGCCATAACAAAGAATTAAACTTGTTGATTCACTAGATAAATATGCCAACTTGTTCTCCATCTATATATATGACTTTGTAAGATGAAAGGGGCCATATAAAATGTAGAAACGGGAGATGTCCCACTATCTTTGCACGGCTCTATTGGAAAAGCAAAATGGAAGAAGCTCAAGTCACTTTGGATCTCAAGGAATTACTAGCGATGGGATTGCTTGTTCCTCTAAATGTCCAAGGGAATTTCCCATCATACTCACTCTCAAGAAAGATGGAAGTCATTGAGATGTCATTGATAACCGCAAGCTCAATTTGGTAGCCAAGAAAGACATCTATCCACTGCCCCAGATTGACAACTTGCTATGCCTCTTAGCAGAATCTCAAATGGTTTAAAAAATAGATTTTGCTTCAAGGTATGGGCAGATTAAGCTTATCCCTAAGGTTTGATTTAAAAATGTGCTAATTGAAAACAAAAAATGTTTTGACCTGACCTGGATGCCACATTGATTGCATTGCCTCAGCCCTCTTTCAACGAGCTCTATACGAACTTCTGAGTGACCTGAAGTTAATGTGCATGTTAGTTTACCTTTATGAATTCATTGTTACCTCCAAGAACTTCAAATTAATATACTTATCTTCATAAAGTTTTTAAACAGTCAATGAAGGCTTCTTTCAAGCTCAAGCCTCCAAATGTTCCTTTTACTAACCTGCAATGAATTTCTCAGCTTAAAGTTACCAAGCAGGATATCCAACACCTTTCAGACAAGGTTTCCACAATTAAGTAGATGACCCTAACACAAAGCCTTAAAATCCAGGTAACCCTTATGATGGTGGGGTACTACAGTAGTTTATCCCGAGGATCACTAGCCTTGCCAATCCATTGGTTTACCGCTCTAATAGGACTTTCCTTTCAAGTTTTGTCTTAAGCAGAATCAGACATTTAATCTTCTTAAAAAAGCTCAAAATAACCATTGCTTCTTAGAAGACCAAAAATCGATCACCTTTTTGGTATTTACTTATGACATAGATGTGGCTGTGGGACCATTCTAGCTCAGTTAGACAATCAGTAAGTAGGCCGACTGGTGGCAATTTTAGTATAATTCTTTTAAGGCTGAGATAAACTATAGTGTTAACAAAACATGCTCATTTGTTCTCCTCACAGTTATGTATTTATGCCTAATATACATGAAACTGACTTCACTATTGTCACCAATCATTACTCTCTCAGATGTCTCCAACAGATGAAGGACTAGAAGTTAGGATGGCAAGATGAGCGCTATAGTTATAGAGATTTAATATCACTATTGTTTATTGCGCCGTTACTACCCACCAGAATGTAGATGGTTATCAAGTAATCTAACTTTAGCCATGCTAGTACCTGAGGGAGACTGATATATAATCTGTTTGGAAGGCTGGACAGGTTGTTGCTGAAATATATGATCTAGTACCCCAAACTAATGATGGTATGACCTATAAAGTTGATTTTAAATTGTTACCTTACGTGTGATTTTACTCTTAAACTGAAGTTCTTCTCTAAGGCTAATTTATTTTGGGACATGGAGCATGTAAGAAGACATATGGATGGTTGAAGAAACAATGTTATTGGGACCAAATACTTGAAACATTACTTGAAGTATTAAATTTTGGTTAACCTGCAGGGAGAAAAATTTCCCAAGACCTTGTACAAGAATAAAGTCGTGGCTCCCTCACTGCCATTTAGCATGGTCAGTGTGAATGTAGTGCAATCTTTATCCACAGGTCTCCATGGCCATCCATACATCCTACTTTCTATCAACTACCTAACAAAGTGGTTTAAGCATATCTTAGTCTCTGGCGCCATTGCAAAGGCTATTGACTTACTCCTTTTCTGCTCTAATTTGCACAATAAGTGAGACTGAGGGTCTTAATTTCTGACACTGGGTTAAATTCTACATCCCAAGTTGTTCAAGAACTTACGTCAATATTTAGTACCAGCCAACACTTTGCTGCTCCCTATAAACCTTCAACCAATGGGGCATTATAACAAACCAATGGTACTTTATTATCTATTATTTGTAAGATAGTGGCCACCAATCTGATGTGGTGATACCATTATTTTAACATACACTTTTTTATCTAATAGATAAGTTATCGTTGCATAATCAAGATGTTAACGATCCAGGCCATTGTATGGGAGAGAACCACGATTACCTAGCATTGTCCAACCACTGGTAGACTATTACACTCCCAAAACTGCTGAGCTAATCATGAGAGCACTGGCTGATAAAAGAAACGTGTTACAAGCGCTTGCCACCCAAGAGATTGTTATAGCCACTATAAAAGGAGATTGCGAAACTCAATGCACTTCAACCGGCCCTTCTCACCTACAAGAATGGGTATCTCGTCTCATTTCATCACCATCGCACATGGTGGATGACCCAACAAGTTTTAAACCTCATGGTCGAGTCCATCTTACGTCCTATATAAGGCTGGTTCCTACTATTACATTCCATATGTTGTGCAGGTAATCATGGTTCTTAGGGTTCATGCTAGTTTCCACAATCCTATGTCCCCCTCCTACAGGATTTTAAGAGAGGCACTGCTGGAACTTTAATATGGAGAACAATCCAAACTTATTGAAGATCAGGATATCGAATGGTATAAATGCCCCATCAGGAATTGAGTCTCCCTGACACAAAATTTTCTCTTAATAGGTCAATGCCTTCAAAAGGGCAAGATCTAATTGAAGGATTTAGAATCATCACAAGAACAATAAAAGCTATGCTGTTAATTGACAACTTGTCTAAAAGCTCATCATAAACCCACAGTCTCAATTTCAAAGAACAAACGCAATGAAATCTTGCCATTCCAGACGTCAAAATAGGAATATGACCGTCATAGGACGCTCCTACTAGTTGAGATATGTAGATCCTGAATAAGGAGGACTAGATGCTCAATACGCCACAAAATTACCTTGAATCCTAAAAATATTAAAAAAGTTAACTTATAAATATTAGTTTAGATACTTTCTTATCTTTTAGATTATCGTACATCTTACATTCCTTTCATATACACAACAATAGGGTTATCAGTTGTGAGCCAGTATAGTTGCCAATAAACAGATCTTTATGTTGCAAAAGTGAATCCTTGGCTTTACATTTAAATCTATTGCGAGGAAGGCCGACCATGGGACAGACATTTCTGAATTTGACCTGAAAGAGACAAAACTTAGTAACAGGGAAGGCACCCCAGAGAAGCTATGCTATCTCTTGTTGCCAGTGGGAACGCCACTTATGGGGGGAGGGAACGTGTGAAGGGGCTGTAGCCACAATTGAACACGTGTGGAGGAAAGGGTCTGATTTGATGAACCAAACTGGGAACCAGGAGGAGACTAGCTGTCAGCGACGCGGTGGGAGGTATCCAAACATCCACGCCTGAAAGTGGTCCACTAAATGAGACTGGAAACTGTGGACAGCTTCTGGGAGGGTGGAGGTGGAGCCTGCGATGGCATTCAAGACAATCGTGTGGATAGTCCACATGGCGATTGCAATCACCAGAGCACTGAGGGAGGTTGGAAGGGGGGAGGCCATTGATAAAGCAAACATATCTCTTGACAGACTGAAGGGATGTGTTTGATCCTGGCCCAGCAGACGTTGAACTTCGCGCCATATTACTTTAGAGGTAGGACACTTCTCCAGGCGGTGGACCAGCGTTCCATACTGGCCACACACGACGCAGGATGAGTGTAAAGCGTTAGAGCGCTCAGCCATATGGTAAAACTGCCTCAGGCAGCGCCACACATGGGAACGGATTTGAGGCTGCAACAGAGGATGGTGTGCGTATTTCCAGATAGTTTTTTTGGGTCTCAATGGAGTAAGGGATGTCCATCATGTCCAGGTAGTCCACCCTGGATAGGACATGGGGCCGTGTGGGGATCACGCCATCTTGGATGGGTAGCCCCTGTACCTCAAGTGTGAACTGAGGAGAGGGGCGGCCTCTCTGGGCTGTGTGTCCGCTAATACAAATTCACCACTCAGCGCTCCGCATGGAGAGGAGGATTCGTTTTTAGTGGGTTTTAGTCCCATGGGGACCTGTGGCCGATGGGTGTGAAGCCAGGTATTTCATCAGGAAATGAGGTTTGATGGATTGTTGAGGCCCAAGGCGCGGGAGAAGTTGGAGCAGGCCGCGTGGGACCAGTGTTGGGAGGGGAGCATAGGGGCGGTGACAGCCGCGATCCAGGTGCCCAGGATCTTGGCAGCATGGGCTTTGAAGTCAAGCAGGCCCATGCCACCATGATGATGAGGGCCAAACATGACCTCTAGCCGTACTGGTGGTGGGCGGCCTGACCAAAGCCATCCTTGCAGCAGGGCATACAAGAATTGAAAAAGCCTGGGGAGAAGGGGATGGCGTGGGCTCCAAACCAGACTTTGGAGAGGAGCATAGAGTTGGCTAAAACAACCTTGCCAGTAAGGGAAGTAGGGTGGGCTCTGAGGGAGGCGATGCGCTTCGTCACGTTGTCTAGAATATGACTCTTCATTACTGCTGATGCATACCCAACTGCCTCCACCCACACGCCCAGGTGGCAGACCGGCCCTATGGTAGGGCGTAGCATGAAGGGGAGCACCAGTGGAGCGGTGTGGGGTGAGCTGGGAGGGCGAGCACGTGTGCGAGCAGAGGGCCAGGCTGGGCACTGGTTGCTGGGGCCCAGCAGGTTTGATACCGACCAAGGAGGATGATTTCGGTTTTGGAAGCGTTCAGTGCAGCATTACTTACCTGGGAATACTCCTGGATGAGAGCTTCAAGTGCGCATGCATCTTTATTATTAGACACCCCAACCACACAGTCGTCTGCAAACGCCATCATCTTGACTGGGGCTTGGCTGGCACATGGACCCCAGTGAGTTGGGCATTCACGTTTCGAAGTAGTGGGTCAAGGCTGAAGTTGTATAAGAGTGGGCTAAGGGGGTCCCCTTGTCAAAAGCCCCTTTGAGGGCGGACTACTTCTGTTAGGAAGCCAGGGCCACGTACTGCCATTGTTGCAGATTCTGTGAGCAGCATCACCCAGTTGATGAAGCGAGGGGGTAAGCGGAATTGATGGAGGCAGGCCCTGAGGTATTCCCAGTTTAATCTATCAGAGGTCTTCTGTTGGTCCAAGAATACAAGTGCCCCCAAGGCTGTGGACTGGCATGCATTAGCCACACATTGCACGTTGTCCCAAATCGACCTTCTGGTATGAAACTAATTTGTTCTGGTGAGATGGTGGCAGATGCTACAATCCCTAAACGGTTAGCCATGATTTTTTTTAAAATTCTTGTATCCATGTTAGTTAAAGAAATGGGGGCGCCAGTTGGCTATGTCTAGCTTGTCCCCTTTCTTGAAGAGTGTGATGGTGAAGGCCTCTTGTCCTCCCGGTAGGAGGCGCATTTCCAGAAGGCTCTGGTTAAGTGTGGCAAGCAGTAGTGGGGATATATATTTGAAGTACTTTTTATAGAATTCATATGGAATGCCATCTGGGCCTGGGCATTTCCAGTTTGGTGCACCGCAGATGGCTGTCCATAATTCATTCGGAGTAATCAAATTCATTATTTCTGGGTATCAGGAAATGGTGCAGATGTGGGTTCAGTCGAGAAATTCCGCCACTTCAGCCAGCTGAATTGGATCAGATTGGTATAACTCAGAGTAATACTTTTGTGTTTTGATTGCCACTTTGGCTGGCGTATCTGCGATGTAATCCTCCAATCTTTGCACCTGTGTGCAGGCCACGCTCTGGCATGGTGCAAAATTTTTTTAAAAAAAATATGTGGTGCACTTGTCGCCCTCTGTAATGTGTTTGGCCCTGTACTGAACACAAACCTGATGTTTGTGTTGCCTTTTGAGCGCGTTGAGGTGGGTGGCTGCCTCCGCCCACTTCCGGCCCCATGCAGGGCTGTATCCTGTGGCTAGGGATGTTGTACTCCAGGTATGCCAACTCTGCCAGAGCGCGCAAGATGACAGCTGATGTGGCTTGTGAGTGTCGGGAGGAGAGGTGGCGAGAGTGGCGGATGGTATCCTCTTTGAAGGCTGCCCATGTGGAGATGGGGTCCGCGCAAAACAGTGTAACAAACTCTTTTTCCAAAGTTGCTGATTCCACCCAAGTGGAAAATCCTGGTGACGCAAGTTCAGGAGGGCGGAGTTTACACCATTGTGGGGCCTTAGCCACTGTGACAGGTAGGTGGTAGGTTATCGAGACCAGCTGGTGGTCAGAGAATTCGATTTTTGTTGTTTTGAAGTGGAAAATGTGGGGTTGGAATTTCGCCAGTGTAAGGATAAGGTCTATGTGGGTCATGGACCTTAATTGGCCATTGTGGACGTGGGGTCACATCATATTTTTGAGCAGCGGGGCTCGCCACAGCAGCACATCCATAAACCCAAGGGTGGCCTTTAGAATGCAAAGTTCTATGTGACCCTGGGGGGCGTAGGAGGAGGAAGGCCCACAGTCCATTGGTGTGTTTAGCCAACAGTTCATATTGCCAACTACAAAAGGGTCTGGGGGTAACAGGAGGGATTTGACTGACAAGAAAAGTTCTGGCATTCTCATGCACAGGTTGGGGCGTAGATGTTGATGATAGCATGTGCCACGTTGGCCCACAAGAAATTGACAATGAGGACTCAGCCATTGAGGAAGGATTCCAATAATACAAATTTGAAAAAATTGTTTTTTTGAACTAGCACCCCACAGTGCTCTGACCAAAAGGATAGGGATGGGAGGAGCATGGTTTTCCAAGCATCCTTGGAACCTCCCGGACAGTGGGACTCCTGGATGGCCAGGATATCCATGGGTAAATTTTATTGTTAAAAACTCAGTTTCCTAGCCCAGGACAGCGAGGCCTTGAGTCTGGCGATAATTAACATCCCTAAAGTGAAGGTTTCCCCCATCACACCTTAGGTGCGAGGGGGTGGGCACCCAGGCCCACTAGCCTCCTCTAGATCCCCATGGGCCTTCACAGCAGTGCGGGTGTTTGTGGCAACACTATCAGTAGTTTTGTTGATTTTAGCAGAAAGGTTCGCATTGGCTTTTGCCTTCACTTTTTGTTTCCCCGACGTCAGACGAATTTTTTGCAGTGCAGATGAGTTTGGTGAAAAATCAAGCAGGTCAAAAATTTTTTTTCAGGTAGGTTGAAGACCAAGTCGGTTTTGACTGGAGCTTGGTTGCAAAGATCAGGTGAAATTGAGCCACCCATTGGATCCTCAGATCAAGTGGCCCAATTGTCATGGGCTTCCTAATCTGATTGGTTGATGGATTCCCAAGTTGCTTCTGCCGCGAAGGTTTCAATGTCCTCCTGGCGTTGGGAGTGTGGGATAGTGGTGGTGACTTTGGCCGCTTCCTTGGCCGCAGAACTGCGGGCCTGCTTGGCCTTCTTCCACTCTTATGGGAAAAATAGGTTTTACCAGTAGGTAGCAGCCTTGTGCTCCCCACAGGAAAGCCTCTTTGGTGCTTGTGGTTGGTTTGTAGTGCGCCTCTCCGCTGGCCATGGCTGCTGAGGGGTGCTCTTGGAATGTGATGCCCTCCTTGGTGGGGCATGCATGTGCCTTATGGCTGAACGCGTCACAGTGGGTGCAAATGGGGGGCGCGCTGTCCATGGTTACCCGGAAAGGGTGGGTGGTATGCCCTTTGATATTGATATATGTGGAGTGTAGGATCTGGGTTAGGTCCTTCGCAATCTCCTCAGTTGGGGTCAGAACTGCGATGGCTTTGCCGGTGCACAGGTGTGGCATCAGCGTAAAGCGTTGCATCTCAAAAGATTGTATTTCACTCTAAACGGTGAGACCATCTTTCAGGTGTTGCTCCAAAATGGCACATTTTACCGTAGTAGGCAAAAAGTCAAATGTGAGGAAAATTTGGTTTAATTTTGTCCATCTGGTGCATTTGGTTTCAACAACCTGTTGCCCTTCAGGGAGGTTGATCACTACACGCACCGCAGCAGCTTCTTCTGCTGCCTCCTTGTTTTTGAAACTGAGGTCCAGCCAACCACATGACATGGAGTGAGGTGCGACGTACACCATGATCAGGAAAAAAGTGTGCACGTCCCCACAAAATTTTTCCCATAGAGCTGTTTGTTGGATGTCCAGAAACACACAGACCCCATATTCCACTGACGAGAGTGGTTGGGAGTGCGGCGTGTTGATGTACTGGTTGCATCGCGCTTTCCAAGTGAGGATTTCTGGGGAAATAGTGACCGCCAGTTTTTTTAATTTTTTTTTATTCCACCAGTTTCTCTGGGGCGTTTTTGAACGTTTGAGGCCGCGGGCCTACCACCTGCTCCTCTTACCTTACTTGCCCAACTGCTCCATGAAATGGGCGCAGACTAATCTCCTCTGTGAGATTATTAAACTAGAATCAGACTTGAATTGAATAAGTTGCAAAAGTGATTGCAACAAGAGAGAAATTTTTTTTACCTTTTTAAAATAATCTCCTTGGCTTTACAGAAGCCACTCAATTGGTAAGAGCTATCCCAAAGAAAGCTAGAATCTCCAAACAGGGTATCTCTGAAAAATTACAAAATTAGCTTTCTTTTATTATAATGTTGAATACAAACCATTAATAAAATCTAAGGTGTCAATAATCATTCAGGATTCAAACACTCCCCCAAAACCCCACCATATTGAATCCAGCACTTGATGGGTGATAAAATAAGGAGAAAATCACCCACATCACATAAAGCTGGATTAAAGTCCAGATAACCAAAAGCTTGCACAATATTTAAATGGTCTAAAGCCAGAATCAGGCACTTAGAGCGAAATTACTGGCCAAAACCCTCTTCCAATTGATTTTGTGATTGAGAAGCTGTAAAAGATATCCTCTGCTTAAAATTCCACCTACAAAAAAAACAAGCAGACAATTATAAGTCTTCTCATTATTAATCACATTGGAAATGCCCCACAGCCTTCTTCTTCCAAAAGCAATAATCCCGTCAACAGCACATGAGATTAAAGCCCTATCTTTAAGCAATATCATTGCCATGGAAAAGTTGGCTATCACCTAAATGCTTCACCGCCTTTACTCTTGTCCTTTCCAAGCCACCTATGTGGATCTGTCAGAAATCCAATGCTTCTTGGCTAACTCCAGAGCCTCCCACTGACCACCTGGATAACGAAGCCCTTCTGGCGCCAGCTTAAAACTCTGAAATCATGCAACTCCTTCACCATCCCTTATAGTTTAGAGCCCATGGCCTTTACATTATACCATTTGAGGTGTACTTTATGGAACCTGCAGTGATAGTAAAGCCCCTCAAAACCTTTTTTACTTAATAGCAAATGCAAAGGTCCTATCTAACTCTAGAGGCTCCATCATGACTTTAATTAATATCAAAGTGGATGACAAGAACCTATCTAACTGGCGACCCATATTACTGATCAACAAAGTACACAAGCTCTTTACAAAGCTTCTGGACAGATGCATCACCAAATAAGTGTTGCCTTGCATGAATCCCTCATAGTATGTCATCATTTTGGGGAGGTCACAATGGGTCAACTAGTAAGACCTTCACGTAACTTTTACCACTACTTATCTAGAAAAATGGCTTAGTGGCTCTCCTGGATATGGAGAAGGCCTACAACTAAATGGCTTTAAAGTACATCAATACTTCTATGTCCCACTCCATCTCCCCAAAAAGCTAGGAGCTAGAAATAAGCTCTCTATAACCAAATCTACACCAGAGTCTTGCACTAGTGGGCTTTATAATGGAAGTACTAGTCAGAAAAGATCTTCAGGAAGGGTTTTGTGAGTCCTATCCTCTTCAATATTACCATTAATAAAATCCTAGCCTCCTTACAGAACAATGTGACAGGATTTAGTCACATGTAAGCCCCCTACCCACACTATAGCCTGTGCAGAAGACACTGATAAATTGTTTGGCTAACCCTGAAAATGTTTCCCTCATTTCTATGACTCTTGAGAGGTACATCAAGGCGTCCAATGCCAAGGTCAACACAATCCCAAGACAACAGTAGTGCATGAAGACCCCCTCCTTCTCCCGTCAATTGTTTTTGAACTCACACATTGCACCTTTCGCCACCTGGGCATCCTCACTAACTAGAATGGTGTCACAATTAATAAGAACGAGGACAAAATTCTCAAGGAAATATACTCAAGGATCACAGGTGGAACTGGCATAATATACCCCACAGGGATGATCCCTTTAAATCCATCATATTTTTCTTGTCAAAGTCTGTTTCCTCTCACAAGTCTTCCCATTTACAGAATTTTTCTACACAAGGCTCAACGTGCTACTCAGTTGTTGGTCTGAGGCTCCGATCATCCATCTACAGTACTGATAATTATTTTCTCAACCATTCAAAAAAGAGGTTTAGGACTACTTACTACATGGTCCCACGCCTCAACAAACTAAATAAAATTTATAATGCTAATTGTCTTTTGAAAGATGATCCTGACTAACCTATGGGCTCCCTCCTCCAAGCTGTTTTGATGTCTCTGAGACTTCCTAGAGTCTTTATAATCTCTTTAGAAGTGTGGCTCACTATTACCCAATCCAATGACTCAAACACTCCTTATGACTTCTTGTCACTGTTCAAACTGAAGATCTCCCCAAAAATACTAAAATTATATTGACAAATTGTCTAACCGTTCTCTTCCATAATCAAGCCTTCAGGGATCAGATGGATTGTCGCTCATTACACCCCTGCCCTAAAACGGCAAAGATTAATAAAGAGGCTTAAGATTTATCGCTTTCTAAAATTTTGTCCTTGATCAAGGATTGAAACCCTGAAGCCCTAGAACAATGGGAAGACAACAATCCACTAGCCTCTCAGAAAGAGATGCCATGGTTTGACTTTTATAATGGATGATGTGTGAAGATTTATAAGGAGCAGGACCTAGGCGCCCTATCCAACAATGGCGCCTACCCATCCTATAAATATAGAGAAATAAAATCTAATAATTATTGTATTACAACCTGTTAGCTTATTAAATTACTTTTTTTATCTTTCCATAGTTGAAATAATAATAAATTTAACCCAATATAGTTGACAGCATATTGGACCCTGAAGATGCAAAAGTGAATCACCATCACATCTCTCCATTATTTCTGCTCTTTTGTGCCATCCCAAAGGGATTCAAGGCTCTTTTATCTTACTGCTATGAGTAACCAAATACTTTATGTTTTGGCTTTCTCCTTACATAAAAGCCGAAAAAAGTTCTCACTACAGGGTCTTATGTTGTATTTAGTGAAAACCGTCAATTATGAACCATAGAAGATAAATCATGTAACAAATACCCTCCCTCAAATTAGGATAGGAGCATTACCTAATGGATTAGCACTTCCCAAATTGAGGTACAACATTTACAGATAGAGTGCTTTAAATTCTGGGTTATTTTCAAGTTTAATTTACCTGTGTTAAATTGTAGTCAGTTCTAGCTTCAAGCTGATAACATAGCTGTCACCATTAAACAACACTTAGATGGTTTTATTCCTCTAAGAGTTAATTCAATTGTTCAGGAGCTACATCTGTCCCCTCTTATAATCAATGACTCTATGGTATAGAAACCTTAGCAAGTAATAAGCTTGCCAGAAGGTAGAGCTCTATATGCCATTCATACATCCTGACCGTTATCATCTTCTCCACAAGTAGGGACACTAACAAGAGGCGTTACGCCAGCTAGGAAAAATATAAGGCCTCAATTCCAATTTAGTTAAATTTTATGACGACGCTTCTTTCTACACTGGGATAATTGTAAATCAATATGGGATAATAGTTGCCTTATCAACAATGCTTATAATTAAATTGCCTTGCTGGAGTCAGATATTTCTGGCTACATGTAGACTCACATCACTCAAAGACTACAATTTGTTGTATCTAAAGTACATAGATATATATAATCCACCTTGTCAGAGGCTAATGCCCTGACTCAGGATGTGTAATCAGTATCATTGGGAAATTTAGATAAAGTAGAAGTGTTACTTAAGCAACTTTTCTTCAGGAATGCTATCACTAACAATGGACTTGATGGTCGACAAGGGACTAAAGAGCCACAAGGGCCACAAGGTCCCACAGAACTAAAGGTCCCGAGGGGCCTCAAGGTCCTAAAGGTCCAAGAGTAAACAGAGGTTGGAACAGCTGAAGGGAGATTAGGGTTCTTGGGGCCACCTGATCCCCCCAGGGTAAAATGCTTTTTAACTGAAGGTTCCAAAAAATTTATGCAAGGCGAGACTACTGAAAAGACCGAGAACCTTCAGAAACAAATCCATGAAATTGCATGGGATAGGAAGTTCTCCCTGATAGTAACCCAATTTGACCTAAATATCTTAAGAGCTTTATTTTATAGAATAAAGAATGTGCAAGCTTTATGAGATTTTTGAGAAATGGTTTGGTGTGATAGATCAGAAGCAAGCTAACACAGAGTCTTGTATCAGCCATTGTGAGTCCAAGTTTCTAATCTTAAAAGCTCAAACGAAGCAGAAAGCTGACGCCTTTTCTCTCAATTAATGCTAGAACAGATTATATGATGACTTGGAAAAGATATGAAGACAAATGGACAAATAGTCCTCAATGATATAACGAATCAGTTTATACTGAACCTAGTTGCATCATTGATCCTGGCATTAATACACTCTCTGAAGTATCAGTCTCTCCTTTCAAGCCCAGCTTCAAGTAACGATATGTTCTTATTAAGAGAGCATCGCATTAATTTTAAATTTTATGAGAGCATTATAGGTAGCACCAATTGCCAAAAAGTGGGGCATATTCACTCCTGGCTTATTGGGGAAGCCCAAAAGTACATAATTCAACACCTATGTGAATGTCAAAACTAGTCCCAGGTTAAGGTTACTCTAGTACAAGAGTTCAATAGTGACTAGAAATCTCTTGAATCAAAAGCAGATTATGGTCATTCAACTCAGCAAAGAGGAACTTCCCTATAAATTTTTTATATTGTTTTATTTTATTTAATTTATTCAAGGATGGCCGTTTATATTGTTTTATGTTATTGCAAATCTATTAGTTACTACCAATCATATTTCTTTAGACAACATCATTGCCGTCTTCACTGCCCTTTCATCTTGAGGTTAGAGTTCAGCTCAACATGCTAGGTTAAAAGCCTTTAAATATATTTATGAAAATAAAGAAGGCCCTAAACGAAATTTTAGAAGCCACCTTAAAGAAGTACTCACACTCAGTTAAGACCCCTCTTTTTTAAATTACATGTTTTAGAGATCAGGAGAAAAACTTTCCTATTTACTCCTACTGCAAGTGCCATTGGTACAACAAAGAGTAATGCTACAAATGATGTTCTAAAGAGGTAGAATGCAAGTTTAAAAAGGGAGGTCAGCCTGAGGAGCCTCTTTCTTAATGCTTACGTTCTCTCTACTATGCCTCTACTTTAATATGATATCGCCAAAGAGTTTGCCACCAAAAAACACTAAGACTTTTGACACTGTAGATAGCAGGGCTGGGAGAAAGACATGCTCTAATTGCTGCTCAGAGTCAGACGTAGTTATTCTTAATTAAATTACAGTAAGGGTCCAGAAGTATTGGGATGGCCAAGGCTTGCTGAATTACCATAATAAAGTTTTAGTAATAGGATTTTTTAATTTGAAAGATATAAGAAAAAACTATATACCATATATTTGAAGTTTGGGATATTTATATTGTACTGGGGTTATTGTGTTTGTGACGTTCCCTTTTAAAACATTGATCAGGATCTCCTAGACTTCATGAAGAGGCTTATAATGAGAAAACTTTCTTTGCATTGTTGTAGTATTCTGGAATCAATAGGGTGATCTCTTTTCCATCATGGTTTTAGGTGATTCTAAATTTTTCCTCCTTTTATCTGCTAGTTCAGTGGTTGATGCCTCCATTGAATCGATGTTAGGAATCAAAAAATTGGTAGGTAGATAAAAAATTAATTTTAACCTTATCTAATTAGTCTTTGTTCGCGGTTTAATTTACAATAATGCTCCTCTCAAGAACCTGTCAGAGTAAGGGCGGTTAGCCAAGCAGGTAAAACTGCTTCCACCCCTAGTGCAGGTTTTGAGTTCAAAACCTGTACTGGCTATAAAATTTCTCGGTGTGCTATATTTGTCCCAAGGTTGACCCACCTCAAATAAAGACCTGTCAGAGTGGTATGAAAGCTCTGAGAAATTGACCATGTACCCAATTGTGACCTTGCCCCTGTCAACACTGAAAATGGAGTATTATGACCCACGTTTGTGAAGAACTTTATTGGGATGGACCAAGAAGCAGCAAGTTTGCTGTTCACCTCCAGGGCAATGATGGTAGAACATTATGCAGTCTTTGGTTGGTATACTGGCAAGGAGGGTCGTCTTAGGTTGCTTTGTCCAGTCTCCTTCGTTTAAGTATGTACCAAAGCATCTATGGCTAGGAACTGCAGTTGAATAATTTCATTTAAAGGGCTCTCAGAATGATCTCAGAACTTTTGGGTTTGTCAATGTTAGCGTGGGTTGAAAACAGCTGGTAAGAGGGGTCCTCTGCAGTAAAGCACCTTAAAGGGGACATTTTTTATCTCTGTGGTTGCTGGACTGATAGACAAGTAGAAAACATGATAGGTAATCAAAAACATAACAGGCAGTGAAAACCATTTTCTCAGAATGAAGATAAAAGTTCCATTATCCTATCTACAACCCAATTTGTAAAAGGGTTGTAGGTTCTGAAAAATCTTGGCGAGTTCTGAATAGGGCAGTTAAATCTCAATCACCTTCAAGTTTTTTTAGGCCACTATTAGATAAAGGCACAATTGGGCCATAATGCTGTGTAAAGAGTTGCTGATAAATAAATAAAGCAGTTGCTTAAGTGGTGGCTTTAGGAACGGATACAGCTCCAATCCATTTAGTAAGGTGGTCCATGGCCATAATTATATATTGGTGACTGTGGAATACTATAGCAAAGGATCTATAACGCCGATGTTTATCATTTGGAAAGGGGCCAAAAGAGCAACTACTTGATGATGGAATCTTGCGTTGGCCTTCCATGCTGGCGACAAGTGATACAGGCATCCAAAACATCTACTATCAAATTAAGCATTCCATATCAGAAGTATTGAGACTTTAACCATTAGTGGGTTTTGCACCACCTCATGTCCAGTGATTGTATATCCTTCCATAACGACCTCAATCCAATAAGTAGGGCAAATGTAATGGAGTCATTTTTTAATAAAGTATATAGCATACCATCAATTATTAAGCATTTAATGCTCTCCATAAGAGCTCGCTCTTAATTTGTAATTTTTTTATTGACCACAAATTTGAAAGACAAAGGAAATCATATAAGCAGTCCTCCTCAGTAGGTAAACAGTCACAACAGGCAATTGTGAAAGACTGTCATCAATTTGGTGTATAGTGCCTGCTTGATGAACATTAGATAAATTGTAGTTCTGTAATTATAGGGCCCACCAGGCTAAAAAGCTATCCAGGTCAAACAACTGTTGTAACCAGCAAAGGAAGGAACTCTTAGTTATTACCATAAATTGCGTTCCATTAAGGAAGGGAAGCAAATGCGTAATGGCTAGGATGAGTAAAAAACACTTGAAATCAGTGATGCTATAGTTCTGTTTGCTTTAGAAAGAGTTTTGCTAAAGTACGAAATAGGATGGTTTTCCTCATTGTTGTCATGTTGCGCCAGAATGGAACCAACGGCAACACTTCTAGCATCAGTAAAAAGCAAGAAAGGCTTATCAAACTTAGGATGGATTGACACAGGAGAACTAGCTAGCGCCAGTAATAATGCATTGATGGACTGTTATTGTTACAGCTTCAATGGAAAAGCACATTTTTAGTAATAAGTAGACCAGGGGCTAAGCAAGCTCAGCTAAATGGGGAAAAATTGGCTGTATTACCCAACCATCCTCACAAAAACCTGGATGTCTCTCAGACTTCTTGGTGGAGACATCTTACGTATGGTTGACTTTGTCTGGCAGTGGTTGGATACCCTCTTTTGTCACCTTACGACCTAAAAACTCCATTCTTGATAAAACGCATTTTGATGGTTTCAATTTTAAAGACGCTGCTCATTGTTTAAATAATTGCTGTAAGTGAGAGAGATGAGGGCCAAAATCTTGAGGAAGGACAATAATATTGTCTAGGTATACCATGACACAGGACATTTCAGGTCCCCTAGGGTGCCGTTCATGGCTCATTGGAACGTAGCAGAGGCACTCATAGCCCCTGCGGCACTCAATTAGATTAAAAATGCCCTCTTTATCAATGAGAGCGTACTTTGCTCAGTCTTTTGGGGGCAAGTCTTATCTGCTAATACCCGCTGGCCTAAATCCATAGCAGGAAGAACTTTAAGCCAGCTAACATCAGAAAAGAATCGTCTATCCTAGGCAAGGGATAGCTGTCCTTTCAGGTGATTAGTTCAATTTATGATTATTCATCACCATGCGATGGGACCTGCCTTTCTTCTCCATCAAAATCAGAGGCGTTGCCAAAGTGCTTTGTGAAGGTTTCAATAGTCTGGCCTCCAAAAGTTGTTATAGTTCGATTGTTACTTGGGCTTCCTACACTTTGGATGTCAATAAGGCTTGGTTGATATTGTCAAAGCATCTCTGGTATCTACATGATGAGTCACTCCAGTAATTATCCAAAATCATAAGGCTTAGAAGCAAAGATGTAGATTATCCAATTAAGAGTCTTTTGGCAGTTTCTTGTTGAGCTTTATTAAGGTCTGAGCTATTATGCTCGATGGTGGCTATAGTAGGAGGATCCTCATACCCAAGATCCTGGAGAGAACCCAATTTATGAACGATATGTAATTGTTTAACTGGCAACAAGTGAACATAAGCTACAGAGTCCTTTTTTCCTATGCCACAAGAGGTTTGAGAAAGTTTATCTAGCAAAACTGAGATGGTTCTTGAATAAGTCATATCCAGAATTCCTAGGCCGGGAAATGTCTCCCTGATGGACAGATTATCTAGCCTGAGAACTTCTAGTATATGAATGGTGGGAATATGTACTTGGATACGTGTATCTACAATGCTTGCTCCTGTTCTGGTACTACCAATTTTGGTGAAACATATATAAGCTTTTTATTTCTAGCTTCAGCACTGAGGAGGCGTTTTTACACATGGTCCTACCACATGATACTCATACTAGTATGAAATTTGGTTGTCTTATATAAAACAATTTTTTAGGGCTTTCCTTATTTTTAACTGCAGTTTAGAAAAATAGCAATACCCCAAACCCAGATAAAAAAATAGGACTCAGAAAGGCTAATAATTCCAGAGTGCTCATGTAAAAAAGAGTTACTAATAATAAGTCATAGCTCTGATTTTCAAGGACCACAGAAGGAACCTCTTATAAAAATTTAAAACAAAATGGGGAAGGCTAGTTAAGTGCTAAGATAACCAATGCAATGTGGCCCAATTGTTCTGTACTCAACATTATGTTGAAGGTAGGTGCAACTTTGATTTAATCAACCATCTTGAAGGATCTAGGATACATTAGTGAGCTGGCGTCAACATTAGCTTAAACATTTAAATTTTTATAATTATTCTTCCATTTTGATTATTGAGTCCTGAAATTGAGGCTGTGACGTAAAGAAAGTGGTTAGGGGCCACATAGGAAATAGTAGTAATCTAAATAAAAATTTTTATTTTTGATAATCATATCAGAAGATTCGCTGGTTGAGGAGGCAGAAGCTGCTATAGCCCAAGAAGTAGAGGGTTGAGGCATAAGTTGGTTGTCATCTGAAGAGTTTCTCTCTTCATGTTGATGGGGCTTTACCTCCTTATCAAAACATTTTATGTAACATTATTTTTTCAGTAAGCCAGGGTTTTCTGCAGAAAGTGAATGTATATTCTTTTATTAGACAATTTCTTCTTAAAAGCATTGTCCTGAGGGAGTTGGTTGTGAGAGTAGCTAGGGTTATAAGTCCTTATGGAATAAACTGGCAGGGATCTTGATAAAGGTCTTCGTGATGTCCAATATGCTTTTGAAGTTTCTCTTGAAAGCGCTGATGTGTAACTGTAAATCAGGGCTAGAAGCCAAGGCTGAATGGCGGCAGTGACTGCGTCATTGAGGGAAATAAGGTCACAAGCTAATGAGAGTTGGGCCTCATAGTAAAATCAATTGGCAAACTTGATTGGTGTACTTTCATGTTTGATATGAATACCCGTAAAGACTTGATTCTTCAAAGTCAGGGTCTGGTCGCTTCCAAATTCATTTTATCAAGGCAGTCTTAACTTGACTCTAAGTTTGTTATTTGTAAATGAGAGACCATAATTCCCGAGTGATATGGCTCAAGCAGGTGGGAAAGTGTTTAACTTTCTTTTAGTTGGTAGCCTCTTCCATGACACTTTTGTATATGTAAAGAAATTAGTGATACTTTCTTCACAAGGGAAATGATTTTCTTAAATATAGGCTTAAAGTAATGAAAATTAGTTTGGATAAAACTTTAATTTTAGTTGAAGCAAAAAGTGCCAAAATTGAGGACTTGTATCATTATATTTGTGAGTCACGTCTGATCAAGTTTAGCCCTCAAATCGTTCACAACATCTGTAGGTCATGTATAGAGTCTTACAGTATTAACAGTGACCTATTGTATAAGTTGGGTCTTAAGCTCTTAAAAATCTAACCTCTGAGCTTCTACATTCGCTTTAGTAGAAGGTTATCTATTCTTAATTGCTTCAATTTAAATGGTAAGTTGGATAAGATGGTCTTTAATTTGGTCTAATTGAACGCCATACAGTCAGTTAAAGCTACTAACATTCATGAGACGATCAGCTAAGGCTTCAAAACTATAGTTAAGGTCGAGAGGTTGGCCTTCAAGAAATACAACATATTCGTGAGCTACAGCCACAAATTGGGATTTGAGGTGAGCAACTTTATTCAGGACTTGCTAAACAGGATTGAGAAGCATCATCTTCAGGTTCAGTTACAGTAGGTCAGCAGGCCAGGAGGGCCAGGGGGAACTGTGGTCAGGAGGCCTTTCTGCGCCTTGACAACCAGGAGCTCCTTCTAATTCAAGTGGCCCAGGAGGATTGACGTTCCAAGGTGGCTCCGGCGGCCCAAGATGGTTGATCTTTCCTGAGGGGGCCAAGTTTGCCTAGTCAATCCTGGGGTACTATAGGCTCACAATCTCCTTGAGGCTAATGGATCCAAACGGGTCCTCTTGGTCTGAGGGGACCTTGGTAGCCTGGGGGCCCTTTGAGGCCAGCAGGACCTTGCGCTTCTGGATGCTATTTTTGTAAAGCTTTCTTAAACTGCACAAAACATTGTCCTCATTGCTCCTCAAGGCTGTAAATAAAACCCAAGAGAGACGCAATAGTCTTCCTGACCTGAAAGTAAGCTTCAGTTATGCCTCATCCAATTGATTTTGTAAGCTGGTTCTGTAAGTATGCAAAGGATCCTTCATCCAGTAAGATCATCTTTAACTAACTTCATTGATCAAGCGTCAATTTTAAGAATTACACTTCAGTTTTCTTGCACAAAGGAAGAGGCATATTGGTAAAATTGATAGGTAGAGGAATGAAGGAACTAGATTGGGTCCAGTTGTCGCAGTACTTATTAGTGGTATAATCCTAAATCTGCATATTGTGATAGATGGTAAGGTGAAAGAAGCTTCAAAGGTATTGATCTGCTATGGTACCTACTTTGGTGGCAGGTAGACTATATTCTAAGCATAGTTATCTCATAATGGAGGGATTAGCTGTGGCTCTGACCCAACTAGAACGTCATTCAGGAACTAGTGCTATTGAGCAGATGTTTTACAATTGAGCTAAGGTTGCCAATTCTTATTTGGTATTGCTTTATTTCATAAGGGCACTTCTTCTCAATACTCGGTCATAAACTCAAGATAGCTGGGCAGGGGCGCCTACTTCAAAGAGAGCATTGATGATTCAAGGTTAATGCTTCCAACCTCAGTATTAAGTGGTATTACTGTTATGGATTATTTCTAATCTCTTTTACATACTAACTCTTTTATGGCAACTTAAAAGACCTGGATGGGAGCACCAGTTTTCTATCAGCACTGTAGATATCAGGACCAGGAAAGTAACAGGCTTCTGAGCTGCTTGGAGTTGGATGCAGTTATATTTAATTAAAATACAACAAGGATCCAGAACTATTGGGATGGTCAAGGCTTGCTGAATAAGCTCATTAACATTTTAAGAATAAGAAGCTTATTTAAATTATAAAAAAGAAAAGCGATATACCATCTATTTGAAGTTTGGGATATTTATAAGGGTACTGGTTTTTTTGCACTTGTGCCATTCCCTTTTAACCAATGTTCGAGATCTCCTTGAACTTTATGAAGAGGTGCATTATGAAGCATCTTTCTTTATATTATGGTCGTCTTCTGGAATCAATAGGGTGATCTCATTGTCACCCTGACCTTAGGTGATTTTGAGTCTTTCCTCCTTTTATCTGCTAATTTGGGGTTGGTGCCCCATTAACTCAGTGTAAGGAATCTAAATCATATAGGTGGAGAAAACTTGATTTTAGAATTATCTAATTCATTTCTCCACATTTTAAGGTTCAACAAGGACAATGAGTTAAATGGTTTTAAAACAAACACTAATATCACTTATCTTTTATGAGTCGCCCAGCCTCTCACTTCACCGCCCCAAGTTGACAGTCTGGTTGCTCAGGATTTAATCAAGTTCCATAAGATTTATTGTACTAGCCATAATTGACTGTAGGTCTCCAATAAACATTAATTTTTAAGAAAAAATAAAAATCTCACCTGATTGGCCAACTACATTAAATATGGAATTTCTGGGTCTAGGTACACCATATCCATAGCGGCCTACTCCACGCTCCCTCAAGTTCATATCAATCAAGTTAATTAGGTCAGCTATAGCTCTAGATAGCCCCAATTATGAGCTACTTTTTTGTACACAATTCTTCCAGAAGTACAACACCATTATTCATTATGCAGAAGGATTTCTATCACTACCAGTAATCGCATTCCTTGTTGTTTAGACCAGCTAAAGATAGTAAAGAGGATATAAAGGCCTGCACCTGTTTATTGAAGATGGAGAATCAGATTGATTGTATTAACTTCTACGTTTGAGGTTTGCGCATTAGTCTGCTGCCTCATGTATTTAATGGGGCAAAGGGATTATGTGTATTACCAAAGCCAAAAAGATTCCCTCAGGGTCACAGGTCCTAATAGACACATGGTTCAATGTAACTATTTCAACAGGAAGCTTTTTAAAGATCTGAAGGACAATTCCTTCCAATAAGAGGTATTATCTTGCCCAATTATTTCAACCCCACTTACACCAGCATAATCTCTTTATTGATGACAACTTAGAACTAAAAGCTTGTACAGCTGGACCCTTTACTCCTTTGGCCTACTTACGCTTAGTACCCTTTGATGAGATCAGTAGTGTCTATGAGTTTAGAAAGCCTTTATGAATCTGAGTTAAAGAGCCTTCCACTGTGGCTCTAGTCACAGCTTCAATAAAAGAAAGCCTCACAACAAAAAAAATTATAGATGATTGGTGAGCTTATTAGAGGAGTAGTACAATCTATCCTCCACATCCATATATGACTTCAGCAAATTGAAAAGGGGTTTACACAATGTGTTCCAGAGGACGCTTATCCTATACGCTCATGACATTATTGGTCTAGAATGATGGAAGAGGCGCAATTTTACTAATCTTAAGGAGTTGGTAACTTCAGGATTGCTAGTGCCTTCTCAAAGTCCTTGAGCGTCTCCACAAAAACTTATTTAGAAAAGACAGGAGCCATTCAGTTATTATAGATTACCACAAACTCAAGGCAGTGACAAAAAAGGACAGCTATACCCTCCCAATGTAAGGCCAGCGGCTCGTATGCCATTAAGTTGGACGGGTACATTGTGACGAACAGGCTCTTTCCACATCGCCATGAACCAATTTGGAAGGAGGGCCCAAGCATGGGCCCACAAGCAGGAGAGTGCAGTGGTGATTAATGATCCCATTCATAAGCTTAATGAACGGTTGTTGCTAAACCCTTGAAAGATGGTAAGGACAATATTGATACTTAAGAGGATTATCTGTCCATCAGAGAGGGCGTACTGAGAGGCAACAGCCTTGTCCAAACCAGAGTATAGTTCATTTTACGTTCAAAATCCAGAATACCTCCACAAAATATCAACAAATGCTTTTAAAATTTTAAATTTTCTTTTGATTTTTTGGTTTTTATTTCATATATTAGAAGATGAAGTTGTCCTAAACACCTTCGCTTAGTTGTTTTTATATTATGCTATGGGGGATATAAGAAATTTGTTCCCATGGAGTCTGCAGACGGTGGGCTATTTGCAGGCCTATTTCAAGAATCTTAGCCTCCAATATTCCCATCTAGGCCCATTCTAGACTTTTCGTTGGGTACCCTTGGCGTTATGGAAACTTTTCCGCATATATTTTGTTCATTTGAGATGAATCAGAGCTCGTGTTGACCTTATCACAAAAGTTTCCTTATTTGGTATAATTCAGCTAGGCACTCGGTTTTCTGGGCTGCCCTTTACCATGTTTCTTACTATTCTTGCCTAGAGGCAGATTCAGCTTGGCAGCTCCTGATTTGCTGAGCTGCCCAATGCTGTGGTTCTTGACATTACCGCTTTTGGCATAATTTGGCTTGGCAGCCCCTGATTCGCTGGGCTGCCCTTTGCAATTTTCATCGTCATTTTCCAGTTCAAAAGATTTTGAGTTGGCAGCCTTTGATTGGCCTGATCGCCATTTACGTCAATCCTTGCCGCCTCTGCTCAGAGGTTTAATCAATTTGTTGGCATCTGATTCGTCAAAATGCCGTTTACAATGGTCATTGCCCTCAAACCCTATGATTTTATAATTGTTATCAACGTTACTAAGAGCCCTGATCCCCACCTTAGGGGTTGGGGCTATGTGGCAGTCAGGCAGCGCCTTGATCGTCACATCACCCCCCTCAGAGGAGAGCCCCTGCGCCCCAGCCTTCCTTAACCTGCTGAGGACAGTTGGTACAGTGGTCAGAATCTTTAATTGAGGTCTTCATATCCCCATAGGGGAATATGGAGGCTATGTTGCGTTCTAACAAAGGCTTGATCGTCACATCGCCCCATCTAAGATACAATCCATGGTGGCGGTGGTGGCAGGGATTCTTAGCTTGGGCTTTCTAACTTTTGAGGTCAATGTGGGAGCCTTAGAGATGCTTTGGATAGGTACATTTTTTCTGGCCTGCTGGCGGAGCTGGGCTATTTCCCCACTCAGATTTTTGATCTTTTTAGCATACAGCCAGCTAGGCAACATGGGTTCCTGTCAGGACCTTCTTGGCAGGGTGAGAAATACGGGGTATGTGGGCTTGGCAGCTGGAATTCAGGTCGTGGGAACTTGAATTTTTGCCTGGGATATGTTGTGAGGAGTACTTCTGAGAGTGGGCCAGTCTAGATGTCCTTTGGGGTAAATAGATGGGCAACTCACTTTCTTCTGAGGAGGTGATGACAATCATGACCATAGCTGTGCCAGGAGGATAGTTGTTAGGAGGAAGCAACAAGCCCAAATGCAGTCATGTTTTCCCTCATGAAACTGAGTTGCTGCCCACGGGAAAAGATAAATGGGGTATGAACTTCAACTAATGTGATGAACAGGCTCTTTCCACATTGCCATGAACCAACTTGGAAGGAGGGACCAAGCAAGGGCTCACAAGCAAGAGAGTGCAGCTGTGGTTAATAATTCCATTTGTTAGCTTGATGAGCTGCTGTTGATAAACCCTTGAAAGATGGTAAGGACAATATTGACACTTAGGAGGATTGTCTGTCCATCAGAGAGGGCGTACCAAGATGTGACAGACTTGACCAAACCAGAGGTATAGTTCATTTTCCATTCAAAATCCAGAATACTTCCACAAAATCTCAACAAATACTTTTAAAATTTTAAAAATTTATTTCGATTTTTGGGGTTTTTATTTCATATATTAGAAGACGAAGTTATCCTAGACGCCTTCGCTTAATTGTTTTTAGATTAATGAAATGGGGGAAATGGGGGAATTTGTTCCCATGGAGTCTGCAGACTGTGGGCTATTTGCAGGCCTATTTCAAGAATCTCGCCTCCAATATTACCATCTAGGCCCATAATAAATTGTTCGTTGGGTACCCTTGGCGTTATGGAAACATTTCCGCATATATTTTTATTCATTGGAGATGAATCAGAGCTCAGTCAACCTTATCGCAAAAGTTTCCTTTTTTGGTATAATTTGGCTTGGCAGCCCCTAGTTCGCTGGGCTGCTCTTTGTTGTGTTTCTTTATATTCTTGCCTAGTGGCAGATTTGTCTTGGTAGCTCCTGATTAGCTGAGCTGCCCAATGCTGTGGTTCTTGACATTACCGCTTTTGGCATAATTCATCTTGGCAGCCCCTGATTCGCTGAACTGCCCTTTGCCATTTTCATCATCATTTTCCAGTTCATCAGATTTCAGGTTGGCAGCCTTTAATTGGCTCAATCATCATTTATGTTGATCCTTGCCACCTCCGCTCCAAGGTTTAGTTGATTTTCTGGTATCTGATTAGTCAGAATGCCATTTACAAGGGTCATTGCCCTCAAACCCTACAATTTTTATAATTGTTATTGACATTACTAAGAGCCCAATCCCCGCCTTAGGGGGGTCAGGGCTATGTGGCGGTCAGGCAGCGCCTTGATTGTCACAGACATGAACTCTTTTAGGTCAAAGAGGTGATCTGACTCCAAGGCCCTACCTCTAACCCAAATTAATGAATTGCGATTCCCTAGATGAGCGCTCAGTAGCTGCTGCTCCTCCCTGCTTGCCTTGTGTCACTCCCAACCTATTTTCAAGCCCAAACCGCTATTGTTTTAGAGTCTAAACAGTTTTAGTTTTGTATTAGATAACTCTGCATAAACTTAAAACGTTTTTAAAAACCACCCTATAAGGTCCCCATCTTTCACCTCCAGCTAACATCTCAATTGAGAGCCATCATTTTGGAAAAATGTTTACACCTGGGGCAATCCCAGGTAATATGATTTGTGTTAAAAGCCAAAATCAGGAAAATAAGTCATAGAAGTTAAAATGTAAAGGTCAGAAATAGGGATTGACCCATCACCAAATTCCAAGATCTTCAAAAACAAGTTTACAAAATATGAACTTACCAAAACCTTTCAATAACTTTTCAGGAAACCCCACCAATATTGTTAATATGGGATATTGATCAAGAAAGTTATTTTCATATTATAAAATTTTAAAAATAGGCATCTGATGCTAAGTTTGACCTTAGTAATTTCCCCTCCCTATCATAACCTTAAAACCAACCATCCTGCTAAGAATAGGGTGTTGGGTAAATTTTGCTTATTAAAAAATATCCCACTTATTTAATTCTTTTAAAGTTTTGATAGTATGTTATATTAGATTGTAAAAACACAAGCCAGTGCTGTTAGAAAATAAAACTTTGGAAAATCCTACCAATTAAGTTCCTCATAGAGAGAAGGTTAAAGTGCTGACTTCTGTACAAGCTGTAAACTATAACCGTATTGCAAAGGCCCACAACCCCCCAACTTCTCACCCATCCAGAACACCCAAAACACCCTTTTACCCACCACGGATTAATAATACAACGCCAGATGTCGTCTTATAGTCTAGAGCTGCTACCAAGGGAGCAGCTACTCTCAATAATGCACCCCAGTCTTTTATTGGCTCATCCACGTCTTAAATATAAAAAAACCACAAAAATGGAATGTTCAAGCATAAGTACATAATTATGAGGCTTGGTGCTCAAGATAAAGAATTTTGTTAGCTCAAATGACTACTATAAGCCCACCCAGAGTGTCGTGGAATCTATTCTGGTTCACAGTGAACTTACTTGTGCAGAAGACTCAGTTTTATGTGAAGATATCTCAGGAAGGCCTTTGGTTAAGGTTGGCATCTTAAATTAAATCCTGTGGATCCAGCAATCACTGCTTATTACATTTCACTGTTTACCCAGGTTGAGGAACACTGGCGGGTCACCCACTATATGGGGATCTCTCTGAGGTTCGGCCTTACTTGACCCTAATGACCCAACATCTGCCTTTGTCATATGCGTGTGCTGCTGCCCTATTCACTAAGTTTGTCAACAGACGCACCTTGCCCCACAAACACTCCATGGTTAGGCAGTCTGTTTCAATCCTTTATCCCATAATAAATCGAATAGATGGATCATGCTTATTTTTTTGCTCCCCATACATATAGGGGTAGGACAATGTATGGTTAGTAACTGCCTTGGTAGACACTGGAGCCACAGGGTATTACTTTGACCTTAAAGTGGTGCAAGCTTTATATCTGCCATTCACGTCAAGTACTTCAAACTTGTGGGCTTTTCATTTCCCTATGATAACACTCCCTTTTTGTAAACCCTTACGTTTTGTGTCCCATAAATAAGAATTTCTGGCACACTTTGCAACAATCCTAGAGTTGCTATACTCAATAATTTTGGGGGTGGGATGGTGGCGTCATTATTCAGTAAGCATTATTTATAGAGCAGAATATATTGGCTTTTACCTCCAATGATCACTAAGGTGAGTAACCATTTTTCTACACTGGAAACAGGCAATGCAGTAACAGAACTGTGGAGACTCTTCTATGGATATTATGCCTAATTTTCCCACCTTGTCCCTTATTCTCTCGCCAGTTAAATCAGTCCTTAATATGGATGGTGTGTATAAGCTCTCTTGTCAACCATAATTTATCTGAGTTTCCAGTCCAAGATTAACTTCATAAAAATCAACTATCCCTTTATAATTAGATAGCTAAGGGAGATAAGGCGCTAAAGATCCAAATTAAAGATATGGTAAAGAAGGGTTGGATGGTCAAGAAAAAACTCAAGTATATTCTCTAGTAGTTTTTGTAAAAAATCTAGAGGGTACTCTAAGATCATATGTGGATTATGGAAGCTAGAACAATTTGACATTTTCTGATCCATACCCTTTACCCTAAGAAGCGGCAATTACCTAAGAGATTCAATGTCAAAGGTTTTCAATAAGCTTGACTTGGTAATTCTTTTCATCAGGTGTGGGTCAAGTCTGGCCAGGAGTTGCTGACAGCAATCCACACCTGATACGGAATCTACCAGTTCAGGTTATGCTTTTTGGTCTTTATAAACGTGCCAGCTGTCTTTCAGCGCTGTATTAATGCCGCTTTGGGGGATCTCATATTCTCCTGTGTGATTGCCTAAATGGGTGACATCTTGATACACTATCCTAATGTAGAGCAGCATGCCAAAGATTAAGAAGCTGTGGCAACTACCCTTCAAAAAAGCAGGTCTGGTGGCTAAGCTTACCAAATGCAAGATTTATAAGAATGAAGTTATTTCCTTAATAATTTGATCTTCAAATATGGGTATGCCATTATACCTCTGAACTGAAGGCTATCTGCTCCTGGCCCGCTCTAATAACACAGAAGCAACTGCGCAGTTTTCTAGGATCTGTCAAATTTATTAATAAATTCTCACCCGCCATTCATAAGTTAGCCTCGCTCCTTCACCCCCTCATAGGTAAGAAAGCTTACTTTCTTTGGGACTCCTGAGTACCAACGCGCATTTGATTCAATAACGAAATTTTTCCTTTACTTCCTGTTGCGTTATGCATACAAGGATAAACCTTTTAACGTGGCTTTTGATGCACCGGGTACTGAAGTTAGGGATGTCGTTATGCAAGAACAAGAGAGGGGGAACATCTTTGGCATACTTTTCTAAGGATTTAGCGTAATAAAGCGCGCTTGGGCCATCTATGGTAAAAGAGTTGGCTGTGGTTTCATGGTCATCTATGCATTGGTGGTAACCTTTGAAGAGTTCAAACATACAGTGGTTATGCGCACAGTCATAGATCTCTTACCTGCTATCACAAACCCCAGAAGCTGGCTCACAGGCAGACCAAAACTTACCACAACCTTTAGAGCTTTAACTTCAAAATTTAAGTTCATCAATGGGCTAGTTTATTTTACCTGATATCTTGAGTTGCAACCCCTAATGGGTCTCAATTTATGCACAGACTTTAGATTTTTCACAGTAATTCCCTCTGAGCATGTCACAGCCTATCCACCCCCAGCCATTTCTGTGGTTTCTTCCCCCTCTCCAAAGCCCAAAGGCAAAAAAAGCCCAAATCTATCGTTTCCAAATCACCCCAGCGTTCCTGTTACTTATCCTTAGCCGGGTAGTGAGGTTACCCCTTCTAATTCAGTCCTAACATATCCTTTTAACAAAGGTTCTCTCCTATAGGTTTTTTTGGCTTACTAGTCTACTAAAACTGAGGGTCTGGACCTCCTTAATAAGTTTGACGCTAGCAAGGCTTCTTATAGATGATACTCCAAGAAATGCAGATAATATTTTTGTGATAGGGTCTGGGTTCCTTCTGGACTGTGTTTCCAGGTTATAAGGGAACATCATGACCCTTCCACTATGGGGCTTCCAGGCATAAAGAAGTGCAACAATTGGATTAAACGCAGAAATGACTGGATTAACTTACAATAAATGTTCCAGCTTAGGGTAAGGGTGGACTAACCTGAGCACTTTCTAAATCAGATAGTACAGGCTGTATTGGTCTCCAACACCCCCTACAATAGGCTGAATGCTCTTGGACCTCACTCTTGATAGAATTAATTGTGGGTTTACCAGTTCCTTAGGGCTATGATGCAATTATGGTGGTACAAAATTGTTTCACTAAATATGCCATACTATCCAATGTTTGACAACAACAGCTTTAAACATGGCACGGCTGTTTGTGTCACATATTCACCTATTTGAAGTGCCACAGGAGGTGATTAGCGACAGAGGGCCTCAGTTTACCTTGAGACTCTGGGAGGCTATGTGTAACATACTTAATAAAACCATTCAGATAATCACCATACTTTTAATCCAATGGCAAACTGAATAAACAGATCAATCATTGAAAAAGTACCTCCACTATAATTCTACAGCTTCCCAAGATACTTGGGCAGCTTTTTAATTGGCCCAAATTTTATAATAACTTCATTTTAAAAAACTCAACAGAGGTCTAGCTAATGTATGCTAACTTGGGATGCACCCGTTATTGGTCCCAGATCCGTAGTAACATCTTAGTGGCAGACAAATATGTGTCACATATCAATGAAAGTGCACCACGAGTTCAGAATCACATGATTAAATTAACTAATGACGCCAAACGGTTTGCTGACAAGAAACTCTATGAAGCTCCTAACTATCAGGTAGATGACTTGATAATGGTGGACATCAAGAATCTTCACCTCAAGGTCACATGTCACAAGTCAGCTTGTAAACAGGCTGGACCATTTCCTATTATGTGATTTTTAAAATAATGAATCCTTCCACGTGGATTTTCCATCGCACTGGAAGATCCACAACTCCTTCTACGCTTCTTCTATAACTCCTTTTGAAAACAAAGCCAAGGAGATAGATCTCATTATGGTAAAGGTGGCTTCATAATTTAAGGTAAAGATAATCTTGAAATCTCAGAAGGGTGACGCAATTTACGTTATTTTATATCATGGAAAGAATTCCCATACTATGAAGATAGTTGGGTTCCTTCTAAGGACTGTACAAACTGTCAGGAGCAGGTAGCAGAGTTCCATAAAAACAATTTTATGGTGCCATCATCTTATCTTGACATGAGCACCACCATTGCAGCCATCAAACTCCCACCCCACACAAAAATGACACCTTGGCCAACGCCCCTGAGGGATGTAAACCCTGTCCTTTTATTAAAAAGGCAATGTAAGGCCAGAGGCTCCCGCCATAAAGTTGTAAAAGGGCATGCACAATTCTAGGTCAAAAAAGGGCTCTAACCCCAAGATTCTACCTCTAACCTCAATTCGTGACCTAAGGCATACTTCAGATGAGCAATGGGTGGCTGCTCCTCTCTGTTTGCCTTGTGATACTCCTCAACCCATTTTAAATCCTAAACCTTCCATTTACTCAGAGTCTGCAGAGCTTTACAGTGGGAAATTAGACAAAACTCTGCATAGATTTTGAAAATTTTATGAATTTACCCACCAAGGTCCCCACCCCCACCTCCCTCCAACATCTCGATTAAGACCCATCATATTAGTAAAGAAATTGACACTTAAGGCAACCCCAAGTAGAAAATAATTTAAGTCAAAATCCAAAATTGAGTAAAAGGCAAAGATTGGAAAGTAAAAGGTAGTAAAGGGGATAAAACTTTCACCAAATTATAAAAGTATCAAAAAAAAGGTTTGGACTTTATACTTATCAAAACCTCTTGAGAATAGTTCAGGAATTTGACCAATATTGTTAATATGGAATATCTATTGATGAATCGAATCCCATATCATTAATTTTAAGAATTTGGCATCAGTGCCGAGGGTGAGCTTAGTAATTTTCTCCCTCCTAAACTCAGCCTTAAGACCTATCACCTTGTTAAGAATTAGAATTTTGGGTTATTGTTTTGTTTAAAAATGTTATATAACACTTGTTCTAATCTCTAAAATCCTTCTAGTTTGTTAGTTTAAAATTGCAAAACACAAGCCAATGCTGTTGGAGATTATGCCTTTGGAATATTCTACCAACTAGTTCCTCATAGAAAGAAGGTTAAAGTGATGACTTCTGGCGAAACTGCAAATTATAAAAGTATTGCAAAGGTCCACAACATCAACTTCTCTCTCATCTAGTAAGATCACCCAAAACCTCCCTTTTACCCACCACGAGTTAATAATACAACGCCAGATGTCGCCTTGTAGTATGGAGCTGCTGCCAGAAAAGTTGCTACTCTTATGCCCGCAACCCAGTCTTTTCTTGGCTAACTCTCATCCTCACCCCCAAATTGATTACTCTCAACAGCTCCTAGATGGGTCCCAGTATTTCTTAACAATGGATCTTGCCAGTAGGTACTAGTAGATCAAATTAAGACCTAAAGATAGAGTCAAGTGCACCCTAGTCAAGAAAAAAGCTATTTGAACTAACTATTATCTTCTAGGCTATGTAATGCCCCTGCCACATTCCAAATGCTATGGATGGACTTCAGGGTGACCTGGTTGTCCTGCGTCCTGTTATACATCAACAATACTACCATATTATTAATTTTTAACAGCCATCTAGAGCACCATTAAAAAAGGCTTTCAAACGCTTCCAGGAGGCATTATTAAAACCCAAGCCCTCAAAGTGCTCTTTTTTAGACAAAATAAAACTTTGTACATAGTGTTAGCAAGCGAAGAATCCAAACTTTACTTGATAATGTCTCTGATAAAAAGATGAAACCACCCATTTTCTTAAGAAGATGCGGGTATTTATTAGTAAGGTTGGGTATTATAGGCAATTATCCCGCAATTTCTGAACTCGCCAAGCCTCTAGTACAACTTTGTATTAAACGTCCCTTTTGAATAGAGCCCAGCTCAGAAACAGGCCTTTAACTCCTATGGATGGCCCTAATTACCCAGCCTGTTAAGGTTCATCTTAATTTTGACCACCCTTCATACTATTCACTGATGCCAGTGATGTGGACATGGATAATATCCTGCCCAGATAGAGGAGCAGCAAAGGATTGAACTGTGGCTTTCTTTAGCACAACTTTTAAAAGATAAACAGAACTACAGCTCTAATAAGTGGGATTATTTGGTGGCACTACTCATAAATTATATATTTCTGCCATAGATATATGTGAACCACTTTACCATCATCACTGACCACACATCACTAAGTTGGCCTCAACAAATGAATGATCCTGAAGACTAATTGACCAGATGTGTTCACTGGCTACAAAGTTTAACCTAACCATCATAGCCATGCTGCACAACCATTAAAATGTGAATGTATTATTGAGGATGCCAACCTTAGCAGTATATGAGCCAAAGAAGAGAACTTTTATGATTTAATCAGCTAACTTGATCGTTGAATTTAAACCAAAAAACTATGAGAACACTACAATCAGTGTAAAAACACACGTATATAGGATGGCATGATGTACAAAATAAAAGATGGAAAGGGGCTACCTTATGTGCGGACTCATCTCAAACCAAAATCACATTGATGGGGCACATAAACGTAGGACATGGAGCAGATAAGAAACCCAATAGTAACGGAAAATAATGTGCTATTGGTATCAAATGCTTGAGAATATACAAAAAGTATTGAAAGTCTGTTTAAATTGTAGTATCCAAGATCAGCGCAGCCTTCATCTTCAGCATGAGGTTTTATCTCCTTCTTTGCCATCTTGTGTCATTAGTGTGGACTTCATAAAGTCCCCTGCCCATAGGCTTCCACGGTCCACACTATATACTACTTGAAATTGAACATCTCTTCAAATGGGTTAAGGCCATTTCCGTTCCTCCTGCTGCTAAGGCCACATACATATTCTTGTTTTGCTCCATTTTCACCCAACATGGATGCCTAAGGGTTCTACCTGAAGAAAATGGGTTAAATACATCTTAAGTTGTCTTAGAGCTACCTATATATAAAATACAAAAAAACACTTTTTGCTCCCTAAATTTCTTCTACTAATGAGGCGGTAGAACGTACAAATAGTACTTTAGACTCTTTTCTCCATAAGATGACAGCCTTGGACCTAATGGTATAAAATCGCTTTCCATTCATATTATTAAATTACCAAATAAGCTATTACCAGGTGATTAAGATGATGCCATTCCATGCTCTGTATGGAAGAGAGCCCTGAATGATCGATAGTTTCCAGCCTTTAATGGACTCTGCCGCTTCCACGACTGCCTGTAAGCTTTGAAGAACTACCTCTGCGGCTTAATTGGGAGGAATCTCCAATTCTAGACAAAAAAATCATAAGCTATTGTCTTCCTCTCATCACCCTGGGTGATTTGGCCCATGTGGTGGATGAGATGTGAATAATGGCGTATCCCCTAAAAATAGCGCTTCTTCCTCCTCTTCTCACTGCCCAAGGGTTGCTGCATAAAATTTGGGAGATGTGTCAGGATTTGGTGGAGGTCAGAATTCATTGGCAGCGGAAGGTTTGCAGCGATTTATCTCATGAGGTTTCATCTGTTAGTTCTTGTTTTACTAGCAAAAAATAAATTGGTAACACGGGAAGTTAAATCAATGATGTCACTCTAAGGCTCGAAATAGGCACATCCTCTGTTCCCCTTCATTTTGGTAAAAACGAGATTGTCCTAGACAGTACAGGCGTGATAAACCCCTTCATACTCAATGGAACTACCCTTATCTGGCCTGGCCGTGGGCACAGCCTGCTGTCAGCTGGAGGAGATGTCCATATTTAAATAAGCGTGATTGCAATGGATCAATATTTAATAAGCACATTTGGTACCAAACTGACCGATCAGGTTGGATCTAGATTTGTATCAGTAGTTATTTAAGTTTCAATCTACTAAAAAAATCACAAAGATACTCCTGAAAGTAGTTCACTTATTACCAGTTCCCTATTCAGAGAGCATATAAGTCGGCTGTAAGTTATTGGGTAACGCCCCCTCCGTTTGGATAGGGGTGTTCTCTTTCCCATCAAAAACGGGTCTGAGAAGGGCAGCTATCCCTCTCATCTCACAGGGTGACCTCACCCATGTGGTAGATGAGCGTTTGGTAACAGCACTCCCTTTAAGGATCCCGCCACCTTTTCCCATAAAAACTTCAGATGAATTTTTACAAACGAATGAAGGGGATTTGTGCTGATCTTTTGGGGGCCAACATGCTCTTGGGGTAAAAGGTCCAAATAAAGTTGAGGGCAATGAGCCTTCATCACCAATATCCGAGGTCCCAAAATCTATAAACAAGGCCCAATGGGCGTTCTTCTCTAATGAATAAAGCATTTAATATTGGATCTTTGACCAAACTCACCAATAGTATTGGTCTATTGGGAAATGCTGAAGCGAGTTCAAAAACCTCCACAGCAGTATCATAGCCCCTCCCAATAGTTTTATTTTGGATCAATGTACCCTGAGCAACTGGGTGTGGGAAAGTTGGGCTTCCTGAACCTGATTCTGACCATATGGAACCGCCCCTATGCGGGGTGGCCTTTGGAGGTTATGCTGCTCATTGGGGGATGCGCTATTGCTCTAGCTGTCAAAACTGAAGAAAATGTGTAATTTGGGCACCCATGAATGAACTGAAAGTGACTTGGCCCACTGTTGACAATTTTGAAGTCAGTTCTAAATAATTTTCCCCCTCACTCAAAGTTCATCAGGTTAGGCGAATCTTGAGGGCCCCAATCCTGAGTTTGTCTAAGCTATTCCCCGAATCAATTATCTATTTAAGATGCTTTACACACTGAGAAAATTGATGGTTAGTTTTCCAATTAAAATTCAATAAAATTCCGTGCACAAAATCCAAGTTTTCACTATAAAAAGTAATAAAACCCCATACCAATCTCACTTTTTCCAACACCTAAACCCACGGGCCCTAGGGCCGTGTCAACCTGGTTCAATGCTGGGTTGCTATACACATTTATGACCATTTGGCATTTGTTGGTTAATTACCTCACTACAAAATTTAACGTCGTTTGTGTAGCAATGCCTCTGGCATTCTGGCTTGCCTTCTGGATGTTCAGGCATGCAGACTAACAGGCTTATCTAAACTTTATCTGCCGCCTGCATGAAATCTTTGTCCCTTAAAATATACCGCTGTCAGTCCATTTTTTACCCTATTTTTTGTTAAATTAAAAACCCTTAAGAGCCCAATTTTATCTGTGTTAAAGAACTTTACCATACATTTATGAGCCATTCTTTCCATTTTAAGTTTCTGGGTAATGCCCAAAGTTGCTCTCCTCTCTTTTCTTCCCATGATATATTTGGCTGCACCAGAGGTTTTCTGGCTGTTGCTTTGGGTGGTAACTCAACCTGAGTGCCAGCAAAGTATTATTTATATTAACACACCTCATGACATAATAGTGCGACCCAATTTCTTGTCCTTATTCATTTTTCTCTGTAAGTGGGGTGCTGATTTGGTTTTATGTGTTTTTGTAAATCCAACCTTTAGTTAAAAAGACAGTTATTAGAAAAATGTCCCATTCTTTAGATCATAGTTTATACGCCGTGGTATGAAATATCTCCTAATCCAAACAACGGTGAGAGTTCTTCCCTATCAAGTGTTAAAGAGCTTAATCTAAATTTTTCATGCCCTCTTCAGCTGGGAATAGGTTGCAAGTGTGGGTGCGTTGTTTGTCCCTGCTACCACATTTCTTCCCACACTGAACCGCTGTTATGTGTTCTGATGATAACATTTGTGCAGATGGTTCATATGCTCCTGGGGAGCAGCTGTGGGTGAATCTGTTGGTGCCATTGTTGTCTTTTAACAACATGCGGAAGTGGCGGTTTTTAATGTGGCTGGAACCATAGTTTCTCCCCTTGAGGATGGCCCAGCAGATGGTTCAGCGCTTGCCACACCTTCCCAATTATGTCTCATTGTCGATATTCTGATATGACTGGAAGATAAGCCCTAAGTAGTTATGGCGGAATGGACGAGATTGACTAAACTGGGAAGTATAAAATATTGATGAGATCGCTTTGACATAAGGTGATAGGGTGATACCAAGCCTCAAACAAGTATTTAGTGAATTGCCTCCAAATTAGGTGATAAGGCGATGTTAACTAATGATGCATAATTATTAGATTGCTCAAACTAAGGAGATTATGAATTTAATAATCAGTAGACTCTTTTGGAACCAATGAGAATATGGTGGAATCAACTAGTCTAATCCAAGAGAGCAATATCATCCAAAACTTGTTGAGATATAAGCGAGATGAGACAATTGAAGGAGTAGAGTTGTTTGTTGATAAAATGATTAGTGCGGAGCAGAAGAGATATGTTATTAAATTCATAATAAAAGTATCATTGGAGCAATTGCTTCATAATCCATTATATTTGTTAAGTGCTTTGTGGGCTGAAAATCTTCATATTGTCCGCCTGTTTCTCAGTGGGATTGACCTTGTGAAAAAACTTCTCAGTGTATCTCAATAATATCACCGAAATTATAACAGTGGTGCTCATTACAGTGGGCCCATTGATCAACACTAAAAAATAAAAATAAATAAAACACTTCAGGGGTCGGTTATGTTGAATCAGGCCTGTACTGATTGGGAATTCTCCTGACACACTGTGACAACTGATTATGCGGAAATTTTACTTGCCTTGGATGCTGTTCTCAAAAGGCAGGATGAGCTTCTTTAGGAGGTTTGTATTGATATGCTTCTTACGTTTGATTACAATGGGAATGTTCATGGGTCTTTAAATGTTTTGATTTTGTGATGGAAGGAGCATTAATCAGCATAAAGCAAAAATGCTAGTGTCCACCTTGGATATTGGAAGTGCCGACCAAGTCACTTTCTATCTTCCAAACAGTTCTGTTACATACTGAGAAGTGAATGCTACTGTGATGAGGTTGTTTGGAGGAACCGCAAGGATGTTGCAGCAGAAGGATGAGATCTTGACCATCGGTTTCCAGCGTAATGAGGCCCTCACCACGTTTGCTGATTGATTCATGGCAGAAGCCCATGTGTAAATTGGGGCAGGACAGTATAAAAATACGACATACACATTGTGATGACCTCCACAGTAAAGCCATACTGCGAGCCTTACAGCATCATGAACCTGATGTTTGATGACAATGTACCCCTGTTCAAAAAATTATAAAAATTTTGCGCCTTTTATCTGCTACCTTCCCTCCACCCAATACAGAGTGGAAACATACCACGGCCGTCACTGGACCTACTTATTTGGGGAAATATTCCCATCCAGTTCAGATTCCAGCAAGTTACTCCCAGCAGTTTAACTCCTTCCCTGAAACTTTTTATCATCAACAGCCCAACTACAACCTGGGCCTGATTACACTGACCATCCGCAGTCATCTTAATGACCTGGATCTGTTTATGACTATCCCTAAAGTCCAACTTTTGGTGAGGGCAATATTACAATTATCAAGTGCTTAGGCCCTACGGGGTGAATTGTTTTGAATGTGGTCAGCCTGGGCACCTGGAACAAGTTTTCCCCAAATATAGGGTCCATTACGTACAGCAGGACCAGTACTACCAGAGAAAAGTTAAAGCGAAGTAGAGATGGGACTCTCTACCTGCTCTGTCCCAACCCCAAACGTCCCACCTGAACCTATTAATGAATATTTGGAAATTGCTCCTCAGTACAATGATGCATTCTTATATATTCCAGTTAGAGGGGTGAATGTATTGACACAAGTGCAAGCCAAGGACACAGCAGAGGAAGGATATCTAGAGCAACCAAAGCCATAAGCTCGTCAAATCACTGACTAAGTTTCCCTGGACATGATAGACTCCTTCCCTGATACACCTTACCTGTATGGAGTAAATGTCGCCCTTACAGTAAACGCTATTATCCAAGGATACTCCAAAGTCGGTGAGGAGATTTTTGAATTTTCTTAGGAAAAGAGATCTGTTAAATGTTCACAAATTAGACAGTTAAAATTCTTCTTATTCTGAATGTACATACTTTGACATTGTTGTAGCCAAAACCCAAATTTTTGCTATAATAGACATGGGCGTCCCAGTCAACATAGTTTCCACTAAGTTGGTGGAAAAGTTGACAATAAAACCTGATGTAGATTACTGAATGGTGTATGGAACTGCTGGAGATGAAAGCACAGTCTCAGAGTGAGCGTATAGTGCGTTGCCCTTACATTTTTGGTCAATTGTCATTGTAGCTCAGGTAATAGTGCTGGCAAACAGCTGTTACGACCTACAAATTGGAACTGCGTTTATGCGACACTTTGGTGCTATTGTCAATATAATGGAGGAAACCTTTGAAATTTTGGGACAGCGAATTCCAATTTATTTTACCCCAGCATTGTACCAAGGATCTGGTGCATATGGGACAGGTCAACCTCACCTATAATGATGGTGTAATTCTGGTGCACTACCATTGACTAAAGAGGAAAACCCAGGCCCTCCCCTAGCAGATATACGAATATCAAGGGTTGCAACTCCAAGCTGCTAGTCTTATCTCCATTCCCTTTGGTCATCAAGTAATAGTCAACACTGGAATGGAGGTTAAAGTGCTAGACGGACTTTATGGGGAAGTTATTAGCCCTTACCAGAAATAACGGCTTGAGCCCCACATGGCTCCAGGCATTATACTACCAGGATTTGGGGAGATCAAGGTTCTACTTGCGAATCACAAATGGAACCATTGCAAATCCACGACACCAAATAGTGGCATATGTACACTTGGCCCCTGTTGAGGAGGTCCATTCAGGTTCACAAGTTTAGGTCACTGAATAAATTTGGTCTGCCAATCAAGCTGCAGCCTAGTGTAATGATGGTGTTACAGTGAAAAAAATTTAGTCAGTTTAATGGGAGAACAGAAGGATTGGGAAATATCTTTATTTTAAAAATATAAGGGTATTTGCGCTATTGATGACCACAATTTATGGTATGCGTGGGGGATGGACCATCAACTGGACACTGGGAATTATCCCCCCATCGGGTTGCGGCTGATCTGCTGATCTCAGGAAGCTGATGTAGTAACTGAGGCAATTGGAAAGCTGATGGATAAAGGAATGCTCAAAACATCAAAGAGTCTGAGGGCTTCATCTGTCCTAATTGTCAAAAAGAAGGATGGTACTAACTGGGTAGTAATAGACTACCAGAAGCTCAACAGTATCACCAAGAAGGACTTATATCCCTTGCCACGGATTAAAAATGCTTTGGACTGGTTAGTAGGAGCTTGTTACTTCTCAGCAATGTAATTTGATACCAGGTTACTGGCAGATTGAGCTGCCCATGGTGGGTGCTTCGAGCTTGATCACTTAAATCCCAAGTGCCCCATGGTTTCCCTTCTGCCACTTCCACTGCTCATTCCTCAGGAATTGGGCCCACAGCCGTTTTGCCCCAATTTTTTAATGAGGCTCAATCCTCACGCCCCAACCTCAGGGCAATTTGGCGATGCTTCAAAAGTGGCAGCCAATCAAAAAAAAAAAAAAAATCTAATCAAAATTTGACTAGATTGTCAGAATCCAGCAAGGGTTATGCTTGCTGGTGCTATGTGCCGCTGGATCCCACAATTGAATTTTTAGAATAAATAATAAACTCTTAAGAAACTAAGTTTTTACTTTTTAGCTTTTATTTGTGTGAGGCAAACTAGAGAAAAAGCCCTTTTTTCGATACTAGTATATCATATTTAAACTAGTTCCAATCCTTGGGCCCATGGGAATTTGGGGCTAAAGTATTATATAGCTGAGTCATCCAAATTAGGAAATATAGGCTTTTGACCTATCAGATTGAGGATAAATATTTTATGGCAAAACTGACCCATGTGGTAATAATTAGATAAATTGTATCCAATCACCAGCGGATAAAAT
>JAKSZP010003118.1:0-69859 GCA_022478985.1 Massospora cicadina | reverse complement strand
TC
Organism: Massospora cicadina; assembly: GCA_022478985.1. Classification (NCBI taxonomy): domain Eukaryota; kingdom Fungi; phylum Entomophthoromycota; class Entomophthoromycetes; order Entomophthorales; family Entomophthoraceae; genus Massospora; species Massospora cicadina. The sequence continues at coordinate 69,857 of JAKSZP010003118.1, read as the reverse complement.
ACCTATTTTGTAGCAACTTTGATGCTACCGCTTTCATGGCTTAGTAATTTAATTCGCCATATCTCATTGGCTCCATCAATTATTCATTCGTTTATTCACAATCACCTAATATGAGGCATTTTCCAACAACCCAATATCGCCTCATCTTGAGGCACTCAAATAATTAAAACTTATATTAAACTCGTTGGATCCTACCCATTCCGCTATAATGACTTAGGGATTATCATCCAGTCATATCAGAATCGTGACACATACATTAAGTTGTCAAGTTCTGATGTTACAGAGACAGTATGTAGTTGCAATAAACATTCAGCGTTCTGGTGCTTTGTGCCAGTATGATAAATTACTTTAAAGTTGTACGCTTAAAGCTTGAGAGCCCACCAAGCAAGCACCTCTCCAGCTACAAAGATTCTGTAATAAGAACAAGGAGGCGTGGTCTGTCAAGACCTAAAATTTCACTCCAAGGAGCACACTTAAAAACTATTTCTATGTGTAAATTGCATTTAAGCACTTTATACACAGTCATGGTTTAGTTCTGTTTGTGGAAGTTAAGCCTTCTGCTGCAATAAGTGACAGGTTGCTTTAAACCGTCATCATCCCATTGTGATAACATGGCTCCTATGGTGGAGATTAAAGCGTCGGTATGTACAATAAGCTCCTTCTTGAAGTCTGGATATTGAAGCATTGGGGCGTCGATCAATGTCATCTAGAGAGTGTTGGCACGCTGGCATCGTTTTGTCCACGCAAACATGGTGTCCTTCTTTACAAAAAAAAAGATTTGGGCCCCAATACAGCTTAAGTTAGGAATAAAGCGTTGGTAGTAACCAGCCATGCCTAAAAATACTTGACATTGCATTTGCTACCTGACTTTTCCATCTTACTCATAGCTTATATCTTGGCTGGTTGCAGCCTAAGTCCTTTGGCATTTACTATAACCTGAGATATTCTTGCTGTTCCTTGAAAAAGTGGCTTTTGTGAGAATTAATATTTATGCTGGCTACCATTAGTTGGCGGAACACATCTTCTGAATGTCTAAATACTCTGAAAATGTCTGTGAAAAGCGTTGATGACATCAAGGTAAATGAGAATGCATGACAACCTGAGGTCTTCTAGGATGGTGTCCATGGCCCTCTGAAATGTAGCTAGGAGTTTACCAGCCCCTGAGGAATTTGATTAGGCTGGAATAATCCCCTAGAAGTGATTATTGCACACTTCTTTTCTTCAGCTTCTGATAGCTCAATCTGCAAGTAACATGAAAAAGGGTCCATGTCAGAAAAACAACATGTGGTTCCCAAGAGGTATAATTCATCAGCAATCCTTGGCAGCAGGTACCAGTCTTTTTTAGTGATGTGATAGAGTTTTTAGTACTTGGTTACCACTCATTTGTACCGGTCCTTCTTCTTAGTGAACAACATGGGGGAAGCCAGAGGCTTTTGGATGGCATCAGAATCTCCTGCTTCAGTATTATCTAATCTCCAAAAAATACTTCCTCCACTGCTTGGGAGCGAAGAATCTGGAAGGACCTTTTGGGGGCATGATCCCTATATACAAACAGTGGACAACGCCATAAGCACATCCCAAACTAAGTCATTAGTAGCAAAGATCGCTTAGTAATTATTGGATAGTACCAATGCCCAGTACTTTTAAACCTAAAATATTTACATTAATTTTCTCTTGCGACCACAGCATATACCTTCTGAAGTTTCATTAAAGATCCCAAACTCTTATAGAAACCCAAAATTATATAAACTGCAGACCTCATTAGTGGGTTTAAGTTTAGTTATGCTTCCACTTGATGTCTCTGGACCATCAGAGTCCCCTTATGCACGTTTGCCAGCAACACTTTTATCTCTGTGCCCTGGTAATATCATTCCCATAGCCACGTGGGGTTTAAGGCAGGATTGTTGATAGGGGCGGAGACCTTCTCATATAACCACTCTGGTATCTATATTCAAGATCAGTCCTCACTATGTCTTGGTGGCCAGAGGGTATTGTTATAGTGCTTGCTGATTGTAGAGCTAGCCCTTATACTCATGTATTTCAGTAAAGGATCCTTGTCCTCTTTTTCATTTGATGGTATTGGACGGGTAACACTCCATCTCACTATGTGAGGTTAACGTGGCCAGTGCGGGCGGGATCATATGGCATGCCACATGAGGTAGAATAGATTGGGATTTATTGTCTGAGAATCTCAAAATGTTTCCTCAGTCATGTTGACTACTGAACTGAAGCAGCGCATATATACTGCTTTAATCAGCATGTCATAGTTGTGGTTGGGTATCACAATCGCTGGTGTGGATATGGTGATTGACCCAAACTGAGGAGGTAGTGAAATGTACACCTCAAACAAAATAATGCATTCTGTACCAGTTATCCCATATACAACCTGAGGCTCTACATCTTGATAACGGTTGCTTAGCCACTAACTTTGTTGATAATATGTTACCCAGTGTGCTGGTGTATATTATGGGGCAAATAATGATCTTTGCCACAAAAAATCACAATAGGTACACTTGGGATAAAAAGAACCTTAATTTTCTAGTACATTTTATCTAGGGATTCCTTTTAACAAAGAAACATATGATGCTGGTTCCAACCTTGGGTATTCCTGATGATCATACTATGAAGATGGCATGTTTACTCCTTTAAGTGATGACACATTTAAAAATGGCCAGGGCTCATCTGAAGAATTTTTCTTCAGTTTGACAGACGCAGGACTTCTAGATCTCCCAGCGGGCCTCCTTTGCTGCCACTTCTTTAGCCTGCGAGCAGGTCATTATGTGTACATCATTAAGGGTTTATTAATACAGCATCACATTGGTGAGGTCGCCAGGTCCGTCATTGAACAGTTTGTTGGTTTTAGGTAGAACAATAAAAGCCAAAGCGGCAAAGGTTGAGTGTCTTTTCTCTACTCCGCCCACTTTTTTCCTAAATCATATGGGTTTTATTGTATAACGTTCAATTGTCTCTTGGTGAGAAAGTGTACTGAAAAGTGTCTTAGTTGCTCGCAGTGATGAAACATCAATCTAAAAGCATCCCATTTATGAGCGTTGTTAAATGTTCCCGTCTGAGGTTTGGCTGGAGGATTTTAAACCGTGGTGGGGTGAATGAGGAGGGTGTCCATCAATGGTCAATGGTGGCTTCCTTTTTCAAATTATGAGGTCCAAATTTTTGGCTTGTCATCGCAGGTAGTTGACAATTTCAAGTAAAGGTTTGTCCCCTTGCAAAACCAGGCCATCACATTGAAGTGCTAATGGTTTGGTTTCACCCCTGAAGTCATTCCAATGCCAACATCAGCCTCAGATAATATACCTTTTAAATCAAGATTTGGGATTCTATAATGAATTAATCCGCAAACTTGGTCAAAATTTCATTCCAATGGAACCCAATTAACAAGAATTCATCCTTTTATTTGGCCATTTTTTTCCAAGCCCACAAATAGTCGTAGTACCATATATTAATCCTTCCACTTCCCCCCTAGAGCTTTCTTCAAGTAGTAAGTGACCTGGTTGGCGCTATCAACATATAAGGTGGATTACGGTAGCTTTTTCCTTTCAATGATCTAAAGCTCCTTCTATGGTGAATTTGAAGATCCTGAAAAATCCGTGCATGTAACCATATTTAATGAATGGAGGCAGCATACCAATGCAGACAATCTTACCCCTTTTGAGGCTATGTGGTCTTAGAGTGAACTGGGGCACCTCCTGTCTGGCATAGTTTAAGCCAAGGCAAGGAGAGTACATATGATGGGAGGTGAAACTTGGCTCATCCATGGCATTGCATGCTTTAGCAGTTTCTTCAACCAATAACTCAGCAGACACTTGAAGGAATTCTTCTTGGCGAGGCATAGCCTTTATCCCCTAAGTTTTTACTGTATGTTGATTGACTCTCGTCACCTTCTCAGTTTAAAAAGAGCTTTTCTGGAATACTCTTGGGTTTTTTTTCTTATTTCAGTGACACTGTCCTTCTTTAATATCTCCCTTTTGTTTGTCAATTTTTCATTGGAAGCATTTGCAATGCTTCTAAGCATCCAATTATTACTTATTGCAGTGTTCACATAACTGTGTCATTTAGGTAATGCCTTTAATAGGAAATTCTGTTGGCTATTATTTTAAATTTGGTCTTATACATCATCAGGTAAATCAAGGGATTTAGGCTTGCGGAGTAGCTCATTATTAGTTCAGCATAATGCGTTTAAGTCATTATTGATTTTGTTGTATTAAAAATGACTTAGTAGAATGTGGTGGATTACCATTAAAGCTAGATGGATCTGACATGGTTCAGCTATGCAAAAGTAATTGTTTGGCTGAATCAATGGGCAACTTTTAGTAAGTACCACTATCACGTTTCTGGATAATGCATATATAGATGTATATATAATCTGGTAGAATGTTGAACAGGGTCTAGGTACCACTAATGCAACGGGAAGGCAATATGACAATTGTCATTATTGATATTTTAAAATACTTAATTAAAAATGACAAACATCTATTTGATATCTTTATTTATTGTATGAGTTGCACTACCACTATGCCTTGGAATATCTTGCTAATTTCTCTACACTGCAGAGTTGCACATCTGGTTAGTATTCCCAAAGATCCCTTTCTTGTTTCATTGTCACAGTCTCTATGCTAAAATGTGGTAGCCACTCCACTGTAAATAATGGATTTTCAGCGGAGTGGGTTCTCTATTTTTGCCATGCAGCTGAGTTGGATTTTGTCACTTAACTCATAATTTTAAGATTCAATCCACTAGTATTTCAAATAAGAATTGTATATGTTCTAAATAAAATTAATTAGTGACTAGTGACATCAATCCTACAGCTTATTAGTAATATCTTTGTCATAATTTTAATGGAGAGCCAATGATCTGTCAGTCCATAATTTGGGCTTATCAACCAGAATTATTAATTTTCTGACAGGATTTGTGAAAACTAAGAGGTAGTGGGCCAAGTCCTAAGTAATCTCACTTTTCCCTGGTAGCATTTTGAATCCAAATTCGGATTTTTATAAAAAATTAAAAAATGACCGCTTGATCAAGCCAAAACTTACTAATGTCAATGCAATTGACGCCTGCTGTCCCAGCTTGGGGTGGTGGTGCACTGCCATCTGGCATCTTTTGGCTATTACCAAAGTGTGCCTGGGAAGGCTCTGTTAGCCCTCACAATGCTACCAGGCGTTATGTCCCCCCCTTGGGACTTGGCCCACTACCTCACAAGCTCCCAATCGGTGCTCCCACAGAGCAATCTGTGTTTCTTCTCTAGGTCGAATATGTGAAATCTTTTCCCAAAAGCAGGTGTGGCCATAATTGAAAAGGCCATGGAGGTTTTCAAACCCGCCAGCTTCATTGACTTCCACCCCTTTAAGGGTACTATAACCTCAGCTTCTGCTCTGAAGCTGATGCAGCAGCAGCGTCTAAGCCGCAAATTGTTTTTAAAAATTCTGATTCCCACCATTCGCACATGGCTCCTGGATGAGGCCACTTTGGTGGTCCAGTTCGCCAGGTTGCCCTCCCATCTCTCCCCTGAACGCCTCTGCCATGAGCTCATGGAGGGTTTGTCTGTTTACGGTGCAGACCCTGTGCTGAAGTTCATGGTTCCCAATGGGGCGGATCAGTTGGCTGAGCCTTGTACCTTTGCAATGATCCACCCATTTCATCACAATCCCCACCTCACGATTCCCCCCATACCATTATTAGATCCACCCCTGATAACCCATTCTGGGTAGGCATCAAAAATGGCTGCAACATTTGCCCCTTGTGCTTTGAACTCGATCATTCAAAGCACAAGTACCACACAGCTTCCACCTCTGCTGCTTCTATTATTCCTTCATCCGGCGTTGGGTCAGTGGCCATTTCGCCCCAATTCTTTGAATGGGGCTCAATCCTTTCACCCTCAGCCTCGGGGAAATTGGGTGCATCTCCCAAAGCGGCGCCTAATCAAAGTCCAAATTTTAGAAAAGTTTTTAAAATAATTTTACTGGATTACTGAATCCTGAATCAAAGGCTGAATCAGTTTCAGCTGAGTTGCCATGGTCAACTGTCTGCAACCAATCTAATCTGGCATTACTCCAATTCTGGTGGCTGGCTCAGCATTGGCCAGGATAAATCTAATTGTTTGCCTTCAATGGTCTATTAATAGAAACTGGCCATATAATGTCAAGCCAGATTTCGTTTTGGAGATATTTTTTGTAAATCCTCCCAATTCGCATCCCCACCATTTTTGATCTAAAATGGTTTTCCTAGTTATAAAAACATAAAAAATGGCGGTAGACGCAGCAGCTGCTCAAACCAACACCCTATTTCTCCAGCAATTACATGGGGCGATGGAACCCCTTATTGAGGTATTCCCATCCAAACTTTTCCCCATGATTTTGATGTGGATGCATAATATAAAATTGAGGAACTCAGTTTTGGAGCAAGCTGCGCTTGAATTGATGCGGCATAACTTCTCTTTTTAACCCCAAATTTCCCAAAACCCACCGGCGCATCAATTTTACTTGTGTGCCAGCTCGCATCACTTTTGCTGAACATCAACTTGCTCAATATGTTGAGGTGATGGCAACTGCTGGCCTCATAAACGAAAAAAACCCACAACTATACCTCCTTATGACCCATGTCACTGATGTTCCCACCCCAATGCTGTCCGCCATGGTCTGCCAGCTAAAGCGGGTTCCAGATAAAAGTTTCCTCAAAGCTTTATCACCTCATATATGGCTTTCTAGGCTATTAGATGAGGTGCCATATTAAGAATTTTTCTATTTCTAATAATCCCTTTGTTTGGCCCATTTCAACTAAAAGATGCTTGGCGGCTCCCCTTTTTGAGTTGGGTACCACTAGTACTAAAAAAGAGATGTTGTGACTACTCAACCTCCTCCTCTAGAGTAAAAAACAATGATAAACTCTGATGCTGTGTCTCTTTACTGATTATAGCTCGATTTAGCTACTTAAGATTCTTTCATAGGTTATTTATATGTGAAATTAATATTCGTTGACAAATAATCTGATAAAATATGTGGGTGGTTGATACTAGTATGAAGACTAGTATCAAGTTGAGCGTTTCACAAAAAATTAATTCTCCTCTGTATTAACTTTGAACAGGTATAACGATCCTTTAACTCACTGGTGAAGGTGATCAACTCTCCAGATAACAAGGTCATTCCTGTCCCTTCAACTCCTCCTCATAGTTGGCAACTTCTGGACAACAACAACAGAACTTAGCCTACTGACAGAAGGTTCAATAGTTTTAAGGGAACTTCTACTTTTAATAATTGACTTCTAATCTCGACTTAGAGGTCCTTTCCTTGGACTTATTATGCAATTATAGTTCAGAGGCCTTCTTGGTGAACTTCTATCCCATCCTCTGAGTAAAACTTAATTTAGTACTAGGTTTAGAGGTTTTCTCTATCTTGACACAGGAGCCATGGATAACACCCAATAATTAAATAAAGAAAACTAATATCAAAGAAAAAATCTTCTGAAAACATTAGCTTTATTAAGGTGAGTTACTTGGAATATATATGGGATCAGCGCCCAAATCTTCTTTTGGTGCCCCATTGGAAATGGCAGCTGTCGCTGCTAAATTACCCTTTTGCAAATCACTCCGACAATAAATGATCCTTCCACTCATTCATCCACCTAGTCAAGATCTACTACTGACTAGATAAAGATCTGCTATGAGTTGAATATTGAGGCAGCGTGTCCCAATGCCATCATCCAACACCAGCAGAGTAACCCCATTAAAGCTAGCACTCTCCTTAGGTATTAGGACGCTTTACCCATTATCAGCAGGTAACGTTTCTTAAGAGGTTAAAAACGCCAGTTGCTGATATCAAAACCGTTGTCAATGACCGCAAATAGCCAATATACTCTTAATTGATAGGTGAAAAATATCAGATCAACTCTAAAAGCAAATTACTATCAATAAAAATGACAAATTACTTGTTTGTATATTTTCTGGGATCATTCCTAATGAAACATTATCATTCTGGTAGATCAAAACCCAGTGAATTAATAAATATTCATTTGGGATAATTTGCTGAACAATAGTTAACATATGAAATGATAAAGCCCACATCTACTCGCGGAGTTCATCCCCAAGCAGATAAGCAGATATAATATAATTGAATCAGGGGGGTAATATGGTCATATTAAAATCCCAACAGGAATAAAACTTTGAAGATCAGAAAATGAAAAGTTTTGAAAGTTTATGTAACCTTTTTAGGGAATATAGAATCTATAAAGGACATATGATCAGCCCAGATAGAAAAAAACATTTTGCTACTAGTTAAAGTTCTTTTTGCTTAAAAAAGAGGACTTTTTAAAGCCTATACCTTCCTATTTTTTGCTACAAGCCTTTATAAGGTTGCTGCATCATTTGTTAATTATAGTAGAGCTTTAAGTTTTGGAACCACCCCTGCATCTCAACTGGAAGGAGTATCATTTCAGAACTAAAAAGGGGCAAAGAAGGCTGGTCACCCCCTCACCAACCTAGGCAATCTAGCCCATGTTATGGATTAGAGGAGGGTGACAGCATAGCCCATGAAGGTATCACTTTTCCCCCACTTCCTACTACCAAGGAGTTGGTGGAGAGGATCCAGGGTGTGTGTTAGAAGGTTGTGGTGGCCATAGGCTATCGCCAACCTGAAGGTCTCAGCTTTCAACCTTGCCAGAAGGAATTATCTCCTAGCTTGAGTTTTTTAAAGGGTGTAAATCAATTATTTTTAAATCAAATTGTTTGAGTTGAACTCAGATTTGAAATCACCCGTCCAACTACCATTGCCACCAGTGAAGGTGAGCCTGCCCCAATAGGTTTGGGAGTGTTGGACCAATTCAATTGAGTTGGGACCGTCCCTATCTTCATTGGTTGTTGGTGCATCTCACCTCCCACTAAAAATTGTCGCCACCTTGATAGCAGGAATTGTGCCTTATATTTTTTGTAAAACTTTGATGCCAAACCAGACAGTCAGGTCTTATTCAAGTTACCATCAATTATGCTCTAGCTTTTATCCACCAAAATTGGGCGCAAAAGAATTCATGACTATTATTCATACCCTCCTATTCCCCAACCATATGGATCTTAAGAAAGAAGACCCCAACAGGTTCTGCTTTTAGTCAAGTCTTTTACACTGTTTCCAAAGAACAAATATTAAAAACAAATTGCATAAGTTATTTTATTGTTAAGTAAGCTACAGTACCTGTTAAGCTGCCAAGTTCACTGATCTACACAATGACTTGGCTATGGTGGCATTTATAACCATGCTTCTGCCTTCTCTGTTTGAGTGGGGGTATTAGTATGGAGCCTACTTGGGCTTATCCCTTTTCTTTGAGTTTTAAAAAGCCCCAAGGGGCTCCTAGTTCAGGCAACTATTTAAGGATGAAGGCCAGGGGTACTGCCCTCCACCACATTAGGGTTGCGCAAACCTATGAACCACCAAATGTGGGCCCAACTTCAATTGGGAGTAGCTCACGCTACCCTCTATACTAACATATACCCACCAATTTAATTACTGGGAAGCTTGTCTGCACCAGCCAGGACAAGTGATATGCCTCTCATCCCCCTTGCAGGATACAAAACCCAATGACCCCCAGGTTTAAGGCCCCCTAGGGGGTAAAGCCAAAGCCCTCCCCTTTTCCACCTGCTTTTTAGCAGAGTTGTGATATCCAGCTCCTAATTGTCCAGGAAGCCTTGGAGTCCTTTCAGATCTGCTATAAATTTCTTGCAAGATCCGTTTTACCACCAGACAGCTCATGCCAACCAAAAACGCAGCTAGCTGAACTTCATGCCAACTTGGCAAACTGCGGCATTTATTATAGGCAGGTGCACTAAAGTGCAGCCAACCAGGATTGCCCCTCCCTTGTCCTAGGATCCACGCCCGTCAATCCCAGCTCATGGGGAGGCTAATTGACAGGCGCCATGCCCAACTTTTAACCCCCTTCCTGCCCATATTCTCCCCTCAGAAAGTGGTAGACACCCACAAGAACAGGTCGGCAAAGTCATCACTACCATCCCACACTTCTTTCAAGGCCACTACAGGACCCAACCAATGTGCCTCTCTGAGTTCTGGTGTTAGCTACTCACCTATGTTTCCACAGGCTTTCCTTGGTTGCACCACGAGGAGGCCCAAGTTTACCCAAATTAGCTCACCCTTATCCTCTATTCTAAATGTATTAAGGCATCCCAATCTTACATTGTTTTTGAGTTTCTTTCCTCCCAAAATGCTAGGTTATAAAGTGATTTCTGCGTAGTCCCTCTCCCGTTGCCGGAAATGTTACTACCATGAACTCTGTGACTGGAAAACTGTATATCTTAGATCTTTAGCAATGTCTCTCACTGCGTGGCTATTAGTGGTGGTGTTAGTAACATTTTTGGTAAACATTCAATCCTCAGTTCTTCCCTTACCAATAAATACATAGTTCTGTGGTTGGATATACCTTAGATAGTTTGGATTGTCTTTTGGGTGTCTACCCTCCAATAATGGCAGTCCTTTATTAGCTTTATTAGCAGCTGCCGTGACATGAGCATGTCACTAGGGTGCCGCCTGATCTTGAGAGCGTTTTACAGGCTATCAAGTGTAACTTGATCTCTACCAAGGTATCCCTCAATTAACCCTACCAACAAATTCATAGTTGGTAGGGACGCCTTTTTTGCAATTGCTGCTGCTTTACACAACTATATAGTAATGGAGTAGATTATTTAGCTAGCTATTTCTTAAACAATATGACCAAGTGAGGCTGGAATATGCCAAATATTGTAAGTCTTGAGGCCCAACCTCCCTTCCTGGACAGTGATAAGTACCCACAGGCGTAAGAGGGGTCCTTGTCTCCAGTGAATCCCCTGTCCCAGTTCAAAGACTTAGCTCATGTGATAGATGAGAGATTTGTAGCTAACCTTCCCAAGAATCCTTAATCTTTGCCTTTTTTTCTTCTTCTTCATCTTTTATAGAGGGTGTCTTCATAGTTAGTTCAATGGCCTTTGGCAGAGCCATAGGGTACAAACCACAACAATCCCAGTTTCTCATAATTATCAAAAAAGTTATAAATCAACCCCAAACAACAAACAATACTAAATTATTCTGGTATGCCAAATTGGGTCTTCACTAGTGAAACAATTTTAGAATGACAAGAAGAATCAATTAATATGTCCCTAAAGCTTTTTTATTGATACCTAGTTAAAACTGATTTGTGTAAAACTGGATGCACTTTTCATCAATCAGAACATCTATGAGTTAAACTGGCTCTACCAATATCAACCCTTCACCAATCCTGTCATGGAAACTGCTGATCATAAAGATATTGGGCTTTCAGTGTGGTTGTGTAGGAGCCCAGTGGAGAGCCTAGTATGCCAGGGGCACAGCTGTATAAAAACTCCTTAAAAAAGATGTTTTAGAGTTCAAATGAGAGAGAAATGGTTCAAAAAACGTACTAAATATTCCCAAAAAACGGCTTCAATGGGGCAAACGCAGGTCTTTCTGAAACAACAACCAAGGTGCGATAGGCATAATGATGACAAATCCTTCAGAGTTTACAGCTGCTGTCTTTGAGTATAAAACTATAGTAACTTGAATTCTGTAGAGGCGCACATAGTCATCAGGCTCAATCCAACTAGAAGCTTAGTGATATAAATGAAAATTTTATTAACCAAATCAAATTGGCTCAACTTGTGTCCAGCTTGAGCTCTGGGGTTATTATGCAACTAATGTTCTTTGAGAAGCTGTAAAAATTGGGAACTGGTAATATCTCAACTTACACTTTTAGAATGAGTAACAATTAGTAAACCTGAGACTTTGCCCTTATAAGATTATGACTCATATGAGCTCCCAAGGTTTTCTTGCACAGGTTCTTTATATGTGCAATCAATAATCGTTGATAGTATTATTATAAATATGTTGTTGATTGATACTATTATTAAGATTAGTATACAGATGAGTAATTCACGGACAAATATTTCTCCTGCTCTGGACTCTTCCTTGAACAGATATAACAATCCTTCAAACCACTAGTGAGAGTCATCAACTCTTTAGATAACAAGGACATTCCTCTCTCCTCAACTCCTCCTCAGAGTTGGCAACTTCTGGACAACAACAGAATTTAGCCTACTGACAGAAGGTTCAGAGGCTATAAGGGGACAATTACTCATAAACTTTTCTCCTAATTCCAACTTAGAGGTCTTTCTGGACTTATCCGACAATTAAAAATCAGTGGCCTTCTTAGTGAATTTTTTATTTCTTCCCCACTCTTTTACACAGCAGCCGTGGAGAACTTTACAGTAATATTTATCTCAGGGATATCTGGACCCTCTATTATAATCAGAATAGTAATCATAAATATACCAAATGCATAGTAAGCTAACTATAATATTATCTAAAAAGTCTGCTTTATTAAATAATTTTCATGGAAATATATAGGGGATTTGGCGCCCAACTCTTCTGTTGGCGCCTCACTGGGAAACGGCAGCCGTTGCCAATGAATTCTCTCGCCAGGGTAGCGCAGAAATGATTATCTTTCTTGTTTTGTTGGTCAGGGCCTCTTCCCTTCTCAAAATGCTTCCTTTTATGAATTCAAATGAAGAAAGTGATTCAATGCCTTCATTCAACCCCAGCGAGTCACCCTTATCAGGTTAGCAACCTACTTAGTTACTGGGATTCTTTCCCATAACCATTGAGTTGCAATACCCAAAAGGTTAAATCACCAGTTGTTATTAAGGTGGCATCACTCGCCTATCAATTAACAAATCCCTTAGTTGATTCTAATAAACCTGATGACTTCTGCAAGCCAATTTAATTATTAATATGAAAATTGACAACTTAACTGCTTGTTTATTGTCAGGGTCAATCCCAATGAAACACTAATGATCCAATGGATCAAAACCCAGCAGATTGCTAAATATTCATCTAGATAATTTTTTCAAACAATAGTCATTGTATATAAAATGATAACTCACATATTCACTAGAGGGCCTCAACCCCTAGCTGATAATACTTATAATCATGGTCAGGCGGGATAATAAGTTTATATTAAAAATTCCAACACAGGCCATGAGAGCGTTTCAGTGGAGGCATGTGTTTATCCAAATGTCCTTCAAAACAAGAGTAAAGGCTGCCTTATGGGAGTGCTCTGGATGACTCAGATAGTTTGTGGTCCTTGGTGGTTTTAGCTTTGCTGCTACTGGCAAAAACATGATTTAATTCTAATGGGACTCAGAGGTGCCTAGATCAGACAGCTTAAATTTAAAACCTAACCTTATATAAGTTTCAGAGGTCCCTCACAAATTTTGGAGGGCTTGAGTCTCTCTTAATGAGAAAATTGTGATTTTATCATAAAATAAAATTTAAGTTATAAAAACTAATTACGATTGAAAAAGGATAATATTATTCAAATTTTCAGGGAAAAATTAGGACTATGATGAGTGATAGGCGCATACCACATGTGAGTGTGAAAGTAGATACAAGAATTGATGGCTTAGTCCAGTTTTACGTTAGAGTAAATCAAAATACATACAAGCCAGGATGATATCAATATTTTAACACAGTTAAGTGGTTTCCTGTCACAGCCTAGGGCAGATTGGATACGTTATGCCTCACGCATAATGTACTCAGATACTCCAGATGAAAGTGACCAAATAAGGATAGGGGCCAGGAGGGTGATATACAGGGCGCCCATGTCTTGGGGATCAATATAGCCCAAGAGTTGAATTGACAGCCTCTGCAACACTTAAAGCAGCAATGTACGCCATTCCAATCCTGGTGTTAATGACATAATTAATGTTTAATTGAATCAGCCACACGAAGAACAAAGATGTTTTTGGAGTCATTAAAGCCAGCTGGACTTAGGAGATATCAGATTAAGAGGAATTCATGGTGGGTTTGCAGTGTGCGGCAATCAAACTGGTAAAAGACATTTAAGGGTTAAATAGAGGTAACATAAATGGCAAAGTAGATCAAGCTTCCTGCAGTTTATTTTCATGAGTTGATGACCACAAGAAAACTACTGTGAAGGGTTAGTACTAGTACACCTGCAATAGGGGCAGGGTCAAAGATCAAAATTAAATCTGAATCTATTTCAAATCCAAATCTTTATTTTTGGATTTTATTTGTTTGTCAAACGATGTCTGCAAATGTTAGATGAGCCCTAAAACCAGCCCCAAGATAAACTCTCACTGGGTACCAAATGATTTAGACTATTAAGGTAATCTTGTATCCAGTCCTTTGCATTGATTAGATTGTCTTCTGGATCCCACATATTTTCTTTGGTGGGGTAGCCAGCCTACTGCACTAAAACTGACATTTACCTCAGATCTCACAACGTCCTCTGACTTCTTCAACCTTAAATCTAAGTTGAGTTTTATTTGATGGGGTCAGGGCATGGCGCACCTGTGGTGTGGCAAGGAGGTTCCATTTTTCTTGTGGAGCAAGGCCTGATGGAAGACATTGTGTATGTTCAAAATGAGGGGAAGCTCCTTTGGTAGGCTATAGTGCCTATCTTCTTGATCACCTTGCAGGGGCCCACCTGCTGGGGTGCCAGCTTCTGAGAGGGCGTCTGGATGGTGATATTGTGTGCATCAAGGTATAGTTTGTCTCCAGGAGTTAATGGCCTGCCTGGTACTCATTTCCAGTCCGTTAACTCCTTTTATGTTCTCTGCGCATTTTCCAAGTTGACTGACACTCGTTCTGGGCCTCATGCATTGATAACATCCAATCTCAGCCAATGGGGTTCTCTGCTGGCGCATCAGTTAAGATATCCCAGCTATGGTAAATACTGTAGTTAGCTTTAAATGGGGACATCTGCGTGGAGCTGGCAAATTGACTGTTGTAGGCAAATTTGGCCATTCAAGGTCGTCCCAATTGTACTGTCTGGTATTGAAATAACAGCGGATGTACTGCTTGAATATCTGGCTAACTCATTTCCTTTGACCATTACTCTGAGAGTGATAAGGGGTGGACAATGAGCGCTTGATCTTCAAGTTCTTCAGTACCAGGGACCAAAAACCTGAGGTGAACTGGGAAACAAAATCTGAGATGACCTCTTCAGGCATACCGTGGTGCAAGAGATATCCCTCATAAACAAGTTAGCGGTTTCTTGAGCTGTGATCTTGGTGGTTTTGGGGACGAAGTATACCATCTTTGTAAACCTGTAAATGATCACTAGGCTGACATTGAAACCTCAGAGTTTCGCAATTTGACTATATAGTCCATTACCACCTGTTTCCAAAGTCTTTTAGGAATCTCCAGCAGTTGGAGTAAGCCTTTGGGAAGACTTCAGTGAGGCTTCATTTGTCCACATACTTTGCAACCTGAGAATTAACTGGCAACGTCTAGTTTTAGTTCTGGCCACATGTAGATTATTTGTATTGCCTTCAATTTCTTTATCTTCCTGGGTGTCCATCCATCAGCAAATCATGGTAATCAGAGCACATCAATCCTTATTTGAACTTTGGGTAAAAACAACGTTTTTTTTGTAGTACATGAACTTCCCTTATAGTAAGTTATCACATTCTAATGTCTTGGCTGTGAACAATTTGGTGTGGGCCTTTGCGGTAAACTTGGAAAATTCATCATTGAACTGAGTGGCAATCACGTCTTCATGGCGAGTCACAATATGTAAGAATTTCACTGACAGCATGTCAGAAGGTAACAGAGTCTCGGTATTGTGGTATTAGATTTTGGCTTTGTCAGGAAAGTGGTCAGGTTGCCAGCTTAATACGTTGGGGACCGTGTTATTAATTCCAAGATTGTACATGATGTTTAGGTCATAATACGCAAGGGTTATGGCTCATTGAGCCAGTCACTGATTCAGTTGGCAGGTGTTTGTGAAGCAAACCAGGTTCTTGTGGTCTGTGAGCACTTTAACCCTTTGCACTCCGCTGTCCCCTCTCAGGGGACATCATAATTCTAGGATATCACTCAGATGTCCCCTCTCAGAGGACATTAAAGGTTACTCAAAAAGTTGTGCTGGAATAATTTAATTTCTCGTAATCACTAATAAACTTTAATGTCCCCTGAGAGGGGACAACCAAGTGATATCCTAGAATTATGATGTCCCCTGACAGGGGACAGCGGAGTGCAAAGGGTTAACAATGTGCTCAGCCCCATTAAGGTACTTTTTCCAGTGTTTCAACGCCTTGATGATTGCCATGAGCTCCTTGTCATAGATTGAGTAGTTGCATCTGGCAGAGACGTCTTCTTTGAGTAATAGGCTACAGGGTGTATCCTATAATCATCCCTCTCCTGTGACAAAACTTCCTCAATGGCTAAGTCCGAGGCGTCAGTCTTGATTACAAATGGTTTGGAGTAATCAGTCATGGCTAGTATGGGAGCTGAAACAAAGTCTTGTTTGAGGGCCCTGAATTCTTCATCAGTTTGTGGGGTACACACAAACTTGACACTGTCTGATGTGAGGAAAATTATTAGGAGTGCAATTCAAAAATTCTTAATGAAATCCTGTCAGAAGTTGGTGAGCCCTAAGAAGCTCCAGACTTCTTTATGGGACTTAGAAACAGGCCAGGAAGTTACAGAATCAAGATTTTTTTGAATAGGTCATTGTGAAACCCTTTTGGAAAATGGTGTAGCCCAGGAATTCGACTTTAATTTAAAAAGATTACACTTTGGGAGTTTAGCAAACATGTTTTGGTTTCCAAGTCACTGAAAAACCATGTGAAGGTGCTGTTGGTGGTCTTTGGTTAATTTGGCTGTAAATTGGGATATCATCCGGGTAGACAACACAGAACTTATCAAGGTAGCTCTCAAGGACCATGTTGATAAGAAACTGGAAAGTACTTGGTGCGCTGTACAGACCAAATGGCATCACCAAGTACACATAGAGACCTTAGCATGTCTTAAAGAAGTTATTTATTCAACTCCAGCCTTGATGTGAATCTGGGTGAATATATATTGTATATAAACCTTAGAAAAAGTACTTTGCTCTGGTGAGCTGTTCACTCAATTTGTCAGCATTGGAATTTAGTACTTGATTTTGACATTGATGATGCTTAACTTCTGGTATTTGACACAGGGGCATAACACGCCAATCTTCTTCTTTACAAACAACGGTGAAGTGCACAGCGACTTTAAGACTCAGATGAAGCCCCACACAATCATTTCTTTGAGGTACTGCTTTAGTGCAATCTGTTATACATGGTTGCAACCATAGGTTGAGCCGTGGCTAAGTTGAGTTCCAGAAAGCAAGTCGATGGCATGGTCAAAATATGTATGTGAATGTAGGACGCCGGCTTCATTCTTAATGAACACCCTAGACCAGTTTTTCAAGAATTCAAACGATGGCCCCCTTAAATGGGTCACAAAAGAGGTCTTGGTGGGAATTTGTCAGCTCATTGTAGTCAATACTCAGGGTATGGACGTCATTACTTGATCAATAATGATCTCCTTGTTTTAATAGTCACAGTTTAAGCATTTCTCTATCATCCATGGGAAACCCAAAATCATTGGTGGGGGTAAGTCAGCTATGACCCAAAATTGGGTGGGCACCTGGATCTCTCCTAGCAGATGTTTAGTCGCACATCACAAGCAACATCTTGGGTTCTGGAGCCATTTTCCTGGGTCATGATGGTGCTCTCAGCACAGAAGTTGAGTCCCAGAATTTTGATATCATATGGTTTAACAAAGTTTTGTGTAGCACCTGAATTATGCAGAGCCTTAAAGCAGTCCAGTCACCATTGGAGAGGATTTTTAGTGGTAAGATCTGTAATGATGAGAATTGTTGTTTAACACCAATAGAGATGGTGTCTGAGTGGGTGCTTTCTGAGGTCAAATGTGGGGCAAGTGACCACAGTGGGGCAGAAAACCAGAGTTGCTCATTGACATGGCTCTTATACTCTTCCAGGCTGATGTTTAAGCAAAATGACCTGTCAGTTCTTATAGTATAGAAATCCAACAGGGTGATTAGTTAAGGCTTGTCTTTTGTACAAGTCTCTGGCGAGCTCCAACAATTGAGGGAGCATAAGTGACAAGGGGTGGCGACATATGAGGTCCTTCATGTTGCTGTTAAGATAATGTCAAAAATACAATTTGGCAAGCTCATCATTGATCTGAGTTGCTTTCACCAAGGAGAGGAAACGCTGCATGTAATACTCCAAGTTTTCAGCTCCCAGAGATAGTAACATTGACTTTTATAAGGACCTGTATTTAAACCCCTTTGAGGAAGCGGCTTCAAATAAACGATCCTTGTTTTTTCATACTTCAAGCACAAGTTATCATCCTCTTCCAAGGCTTAAGTTACCCAGTCAAGTACATCTCATGTCAACAATGGACTGATGGAGAGGACCTTGTGGGTGTCATTGGCATACTGTGTTGAGTAGGTCTTGAACTGAACCCCAAACAGAATAAGTACCTTTCAGATGTTGGCCAAGGACATCTTGTTTATGGTGGGCAGGAGGCAGTTCAGAAGAGGCGAGGTTCATTTGTTTCTTACTGTAGCTGTCTGAATATGGGTCACATGGTTGGAAGCCGGAGATTGTGATTTGGACGCCAAAGATTAAATAATGTAGTAAGCTGAAACCAAAAAAACAACATACAAGATGCTCCTAACTTTAGAAGAAGTAGGGGGCCTGGGTTACTAAATTTGGATAAGGTGGTCATACTGTCACATCTCAGGGCATATTGGGTACATTCTGCCTCACATATAACGTACTCAGATACTCCATGCAAAAGTGATCAGATAAGAATAGGGGCCTGGCGGGTGATATACAATGCGCCCCCAGAAAGGGGTCAGTATATCTCAAATAGTTGGAATGGTGGCATCTGCAACACTTAGTGCAGCAATTTATGCCATGCTGATCTTAGTGTTATTGACGTAAAGTGTGCTTGGTTGAATCAGACGCGTGGTGAACAAAGATGTTTGCAGACTCATTGGAGCTATCTGGACATAAGAGCTCAGCATAGGAGGCATCATGGCAGGTTCTTGGTGCATAAAGATCAAACTAGAAAAAGGCATTTTATGGTTAAATAAAATTAGTATGGTTGATAAAAGTAGGTCAAATTTTATATATTTTTTATCAAGTGTTGATTTGCGCGGGGAAACTACTGGGGATGGTGAGTGCTTATTCATCTGCTGATAAGGATGGTTCAAAGGTCCAAACTTCAAATCTGAATCCAAATCCAAATTAAATCTAGATTTTAGGTTTTAACTGTTTGGTGAATTAAATCTGCTATGTTAGGTTGCCCTAGCTCTTCTATTATCTGCAATCGGGAAGCCAACAGATGGTAAGGCATTTATAAATGGTATAAGGTTGTTGAGGCGAAGATGGGAGTTAATCATTGTATAGAACCTTGTCACTTGATATTAAGTGTATATTATCTTAGTTAGGGAGTTTTCCTATTTCATTAGCCAATGGAGCATTATTGTGTCAAATTATCTTAAATTTACATGGTCGTGAATTTGACATTATTAATGGAAAACGCTTAATTCTCAAAAATATACTAATAATAATTTTTTAGGTATTATGCCTGATAGTTTATTAATCAACAAACTGTATCAAGTATAAACCAGAACTAATATAAATGCTAATTAAGTCAAAACTTAGAGTTGGGCTTCATCTAAAACAGTGCAAATCTTGAAAGAAACCCCTCTAAGCCTTACATGGGGGTGACAATGATTTTGCTAGGGGTGAATATACACAGTAGGGTCCCATACTAAGATTGAATGAGTTTGATAAACCAAGGCAGTTGGGTTATATGTTGGCCTGTTGAGCATGTGGTTTGTTTCAGTCTCATAATCTTTAGAAAGTTGGTGGCATGATAAATACTTTTATCAACATCTTTTCTGACTTTTTTCTCTTTAAAAAAGGCTGTACTTAAAAGATTTGGGGATCCCAGATAAATTAACATCTAAATTCTCGCAGGATTGCAGGCTTCATCTCAGCATCAAGTGGGGGTATTATATAAGAATAATAGGTATTCTTGAAAGTCTTGATTCTTTTATGATTGACCTTTGTTTTTAATGGTGGTGTAACATCTGGAACTTCATTTTGAGAAACAAGTTGGTTGAAGGATTTTAGTAAAGTTTTATGCAACCATCTGGTAAGAATTTCGGCTAGATGTAAGTTTACCATGGCATCTAGTAGAGGCAAACTTTGGTTGGGTGGTTCACATTTAACTTGACCGCAGAGAACTTTCATCAGATGTAGTATTGTGCCATCAATTATCAAATATAAACTTATATTTGGAGACTTTAGATTTGAAAATCTAAGACAAGAGTCAAGGTATCAAAGGGAAACCATTTTGTTTGCTTTAATAGACCAATAAATCACTGTTAGAAGATTTAGAGCACAACTTTGCTCTTATTAAAGGGCGGTCAGGTGGAAATTTCAAAGAGACATCGTAATTTGGTTGGGGTTTGGTTTAGTCGTTGGCACCAAAAAGAAAACCTAAATTCTTATAGAAATCTAAGTCATAATTAAGTTTTTGGGAATAGTTAAATTGGTAAAGGGGAGAAAAATTGGTTCTAATGACTTCAATTTTGTTGTTGGACCAGAAAGGAGACTCAGTGCAGGGAAATGAAGAGGGTACCAAAGCATTCATGTTAGCTGTACCAACTTTACTGTGAGAGAAGCAAGGGGTCTCAGCGCACGGAAGAAAGGCAAGTGCAGAGGCACCTGTTTCAGTGGGCTAAAATTTCAAATTTGAGGTGTTAGAAATCAAGCAGATGAAATGCAATCTGGCGGATGGTTGCACATGAGTAATCACCCCAGATACAATTGAAGAGTTGTATAATGATCGCCGTTCCACAAATCAAAAAAAGATTAAAGATACAAAATACAAAATACAAGCAAATCACTTTGGTAACAACAATTTTAATATTACAGCAGCGTCAAAATGATGATACTGCTAGGGTCTGAATAAAATACAAGTTCTACCGCAGATTTGCACTGCAGTTTTCCATCTAAAAAGACCACCCCCTCGCTCTTTGTCACCACTATTATCTTCCTCGCTACAGCCGCTGACCTTCATTTCAACCAAACAGGTAATCCCAATCACTACTTTGATCGGTGTAACTCTCTGCGAAATCATAAGTATCCCGCCACATCTCTATTAATAATCTTCACATTTGTTAAACTGGCAACCATAAGTAACTTGATATATGAGCAACCTCAATCATACTCAGCTTTAGTTGCCGGTGATTGAATTACACTGATTATGATTGCAATGATTCCTGATGCTAACAGATATGGCAGATTCATCAAAGATCGCTCAACTACCATCGTTAAAACCAAATAATTAGTCAGTCTGACAGAACTAACTAGTTGAACATCAATCTCAGTATCAAGGATATGAAACTATCTGGTTATTTTCTGACAATTCTCTCCATAATCAGTTGGTATTCTTCTAATGCATCAAATACATCTCATCCTCCATCAACCAGTCCATGGGGACCTCATACATATCCAGGAGCATAGACTTCCTTATTACGCTGTGGATCATTCTTCACTTTATGCCAATAAGCCACCATATTAGTTATATATGTCCTTTTGTTTTTTCACTATTGGTGATATTTCTAAAGGAACTTAGCATGCACTCAGTTGATGATCTGACCACATGACGGATTCTTAATTGTGTAGGCATCAGCGCTCATTTATTCAAACTAATCAAAGAGTCTGATCATTATGCTAGCCAACTTACTCCGCTGTCCAAATCCTTACTGATAATGGAACAGAACCCGCTCTCCTTCGCAAACAGATGAATTCTGCTACACCAGTGTTGATCATATATGGGATCCCTAATTTTCTTGTCCAAACTTGTTGAGTATGCTTCAGTCTGGAGCTTGATAAACGTGGACATCACAGTCATCAGATAGCATTGTAGATTCTTTACGCCAGTGTCCTCTGCACAAGAGTAGAGTAGCAGGGACAGGGTGGGGTGCTCTTATAGAGCAACTGGAAGGAACTCTTTACTTTCAAGGAATGGTAGCTGATTTTATACGCGAAGACTGCAGTGAAGAGCAGGGTGCTACCGTCAGATAGATGATCCCTCATAAGCTTCCTAAGGATATTCACTAAACTCCCGTTAACCCACTAAGAGGTTCTATTGGAATTAGGTTGATATGAGGTCATTAGTACCCCGCAGATTGCCAGTAATTTGTTCAACTTAATAAGGACATGTAAAGTGAAGTTGTCCAGCTGTCTATGAGTATAAATTGAGCGCAACCATTTCATTGAATGACGAACTCTATTGTAAAATTTGGTAACGGTTACCACCCCCAAATCTCAGATTGCCTGTGCCTCTACTCACTTTATCCAATGATCTATCGCTATAAGGATGTACTTAGCGAATTGCCCCTGTTAGCAAGGGCCCCACAATGCCGAGATATACAATATGCCAGGAAAACTGGGGCTTCACCAGATGATAGGAGGTCTACTGGTGGAAGGGTTTCTCCACTTGACATTGATGACAACAAAGAAATCGTTTTGAGCATTTGAAGTGCATACACCCCAGTATTAATGCGGCTATAATAATTACAGCATTTTATGTGGCTCTCTCTTACCCTACCTCCTTGTGTTCATCCAAGGAAATGCCTATCAGGCAGAGGGCTTTAAAAAACTCAACTTAGCCCCACTAATCTTGTTTTATAGTTGCCATTCCTCAAAAGGCATCAGCACTCATACCATCTAACACTCAAAATAATTTGAGGTAATTTTTCAGCGTACTTGCCACTGATATTTTTTGTATTTCATATCTGCGAGATCTGCCTTAATGGCGACTGTTAATAGTCAAAATAAGCCGTCAGCATTTTGGTGCTTTGCACCTGGCTGGTAAAGTATCTCAAAATGATACGCTTGAAGCTTGAGTACCCAATATGTGAGGCGCCTTTAGCTCCCAAAGGTTCTGTAATCAGCGTAATGAAGCGTGATTGGTAACTACTTTAAACTTCACTCTTTAAAGATACATCCAAAACTGTTTGCATAAAAACAGCTATGAACTCCTGCTCAATCACAGTGTAATTCTGCTCATGACAATATAAACTCTGGCTGCAACAATCGGTGGGATGCTCCACCCCATCATTATCCCGCTGAGACAATACTGCCCCACTGTGGAAAGAGAAGCGTCAGTCTGCATAATAAACTTCTTTTCAAAGTTTAGATAATGCACCCATGAGTATTGATTAACTTTATCTTAAACGTGTCAAAAGCGCTCTGACATCACATTGGCCATTTGAACGTAGCATACGTTTTTAGCAGCTCAAAGAGCGGAGCCCCTACATAGCTTAAATTGGGAATAAAGCGCTAGTAGTAACTGACCATGCCCCAAATAAACTTGGTTATCTTGTTTGGTACTTAGTTGGGACATATTACTGATGGCTTCAACCTTAGCCAGTTGATTTCTAAGTCCCCTGGCGTCTACCACAAGCCTGAATGTTTCAGTTATTCTGTGAAAAAAATGGTATTTACAAGGCTTGACCTTTAAGTTAGCCTCCGTAAGCTGGCAAATTACCTCTTCCAAATGATGTTGATGCTCTAAAAACGTCCACAAGAAGATGATAGTGTCATCGTTGCATATAAGGATGCATGTCAATTTCAGATTCCCCATAATAGTGTCCATAGTCCTTTGGAACATAGCTGGGGTGTTACATAACCCCTGCGGCATATGAGAGGGCTGTAATAACCCTTTGGAGATGATCATGGCACACTTTTCTTGTTCCACCACATGCAACTCTATTTTCCAGTAACCTGATATCAGGTCCATAGACAAAAGATAGCAAGTCCTAATAAATTAATATAAAGCATCATCAATTTGAGGCAGCAGGTATGAGTCCTTTTTAGTGATGCTGTTAAGTTTCCAGTAGCTAGTTACTACCCAGATAGTGAATCCTTATTTTTAACAATTACCACATGCGAAGATAAGGGCTCTTAAATGGCTCCAGCATTCCCTGCTCCAGTCGTTTTCTCATTCTATAAGAAACTACCTCCTCTGCAGCTTTTAATTGATGGATCAGCCGAAACCAAATAGGAGGGTGGTCCACTGTACCATTAGATGTACAACACTATAAGCGCATCCCAAATTGTGGTCGTTGGATGTGATCTCCCAATACTTCTCAAATATCTCCATTACTTGATCTTGTTGCCCTCTAACAACCCATTAAAATGTCACGCGGAACCACTACCATTATGCTGGCTGGGGTTCTAGTGGGAGGCCAAGATCATTCAGTGAGCCAAATTTGTGGAGGCGGAGGACCTCATCAACAGGAGTTAGGTGTAAATAAAACACTATCTGGTGCCTCTGGACATAAGTGGCTCCTTCTACAGATTGGCCAGTAGCACTTTGATCTCCACCTGGCAAAATACTAGTATGCCTGGAGCCACATGCGGTTAAAACAATTTCGTTAATAGAGCCTAAGGACCTCCCCAAAAAACTCAGTTTGTATCTCTACTTCGAGCTCCATTCCTACTATAGCTTGATGTCCAGATAGTATCATTAGAGCACTTTCCAGAAATAGCGGTTATCCCTGGTCCTCATATATTTGATTAGGAAGGACACTAGTCCGCCGTTTCAATTGCTGATAGAAGATAAGAACTACGCCATCACAGTACAGAATGTTAATATGACCATCTTAAGTAGAATCCTTTATACACCATTTGAGGCGAAGTAAATGGAGATTGCTAACTCAGAATCTCAAAGGTTTCCTCCACCATGTCGACCACTGCACCAAAGCAGAGCATGAATGTGGCTCTTATTAACATGTCATAGTTGTGATTTTGCAACGTGATTGCTGACATGGAGACAGAGAATGACCCAAACCAAAGAGGCAGTGCACTGTATGCCCCCCTCTGAGATGGTGCATTCTGCTCCAGCCATTCCATATACCACCATGTGCTCCACGTTGGGCTTCAGTGGCAGATTGGCTACCAACTATGTGAACACTATGTTGACAGTTGCACCAGTATCTATGATCACACAATTTTTATTTTTTTACAAAAATGTCATAATAAGTACACTGTTGGGATTTTTGCTCATACTCCCAAACTGCCTGATTACCTGGTATCGCTAGGGGAAAATTCCCTGAGGCGAAGTAAATTGGAAATCAGTTGGCCTGAGTTTTGGTTAACTACGTTTGGGGGATTTTGGGATATTCACCTGGTCATATCTATCATGGATTGATCTGGACAAATACTTAAGATCTCATCGGGTGGAGTTGCCAACAAATAGGGGCATCTGATAGTGATTAACTATCAGGTGTACTGATTGGGATCAGTCAGGTTTCATCACTGACTGATTGGTAATGAATAGCAAGTTGTGAGGTGAGTGATGCCACCTGCAACTAGCAAATCAATTGGTTGGTGAGTGACCTGCCTTAATGGGTAATAAGTCCCATTACCTAAGCAGGTCGCTAGCCAAATATGGTTGGTTTGCTTGGATTGAGAGGAAAATGTTAGGGACACGTTTTCTGACTCTTTCTGTTTTAGATCTCAAGGACGTCCAATGACGAATTCCTAGCCAGGATGGGGAAAAACATCGCTGCCAAGATAATAATGAGTGATTCAATGGCAACGGCTACCTTTTCATCAAAGAGGTGTCAACTGAGGGTTAGACAGCTGGATTTGCACAATATATATATTCCCTATGATTCACTATAAAAGAGAATAGATAATAAGAGTTATTTAGTTTTAAGTTATCCATTTGGTATATAGTTAAACTATCATAGGCTTCCATTGTGCTATTATGTTTCAAGGATATTATTGCTGAGAGCAAAAATTGGAAGACCCTTAGAGAAAAGAGTAAAGATCTGAGCGGGCATCTAGAGAAGAAGGAGTCACAATCAGGGATATCTGCCAACTGTGTGTTGGACCAAAAAAACTGTCACCAGGGTATCTCATCAAAGATTGGGTGGGCAAGAGCAAGATAACAAATCCCTACGAGTATGACATCATGAGTTTTTAATTGGGAATACTGGCCGAGCATTTGGGATAAAATATAACTTCATACTCAACCACAAAAATAGTCTCCATACTATTATTGATTAATAATTCATTCTACTATACAACACAATAAAGTGCATGAGGAAACCAAACCTGTGCAGTAAAAAGGTTACTAGGGTTGCTTGCTGATAAAAAACACTTAAGTAAATTTTTACATATACTCAGATAAGAAAATCCCTAGATTGTCTAATACATGCGCATCCAAAGAATCATATTTATCAATGAAGTGCATGATACTAGCCCTAAGCTGGGGGTATTACTTAGCAATTGTCTCCTCGGGATAGTGACATTTACTCCTTTCAATGATGCCACGTCTAAGAAGAGTCAGAGTTCTTTCGTCAAATTTTACTATAATACTGGCAGGCTTAGAGATTTTTTGACTTTTGTGATGAATTTTTTCACTCTGGCTTCTTTAGTTTGTGAGATAGTTATCACATGTACATCAATTAGTTTGCTGATAAAGAATACATTGTAGGGTTTTGTGGCCCAACATGGAGTGGCTAATAAGGTTCAGGTGGGAAAATTGAATTTAAAGCAGCGGAAGTAGAGGGTCCCATCTATACTCCACTTATTCTTTTCCCTGATCATACAGATTCAGCTGCACCGCATGAATGTTCTTCTTGGTGGGACAGCTCACCGCGTAGTGTCCTTGTTGGGAACATTCAAACAGGTTATCCCAAAGGTTTTACATCTCTGACTGTCATTAAAAGGTCCAGGACAAGGGTTATAGGCCATCCTAGGGCGGGGCAGAGAGTTATAGAGCAGCCGTGGATGGCCCAAAGGGTTATAATTGGCCACAGATTAACCAGCATACAATAGTTTTTCTGGGTTTGGCCAGAGGATTATAAGTCAGCTACTGTTTTCTACTCACCAAAGAAGTTCCAGTGACAGCCACTGACAGCTTCTGGTCCACGTTTGATGAGCTGAGCGTTTTGGCCAGTCACTATATATAGTTGACAATATAAAGTAAAGGGATATCCCCTTGCAGAATAGTGCCATTTCATTGACGAGCTCCTGTTGTGGTTTCACTGCTTTAGTCATAGTAATTCAAATGACAGCCTCAGATATTGTCCCTAGCCTACCAACAAATGCACTTCTTTTTTTTAGTACTAGATGGTCCCAACCCAAGGGGAACAAATGCACTTCTTACGTGAAGCTATCAGCAAAATCCACAGGGTTTTATTCCGCTGAAACCCAACTGTCAAAGAATTGTATTTGCGTTAGCCATTTTTTTCCACCCCTCCAGAAAAACATAACACTGTGTCTTTGTTTTCCTGGTATGTCATTGCTGTCCTCTAAGTAGCAGGTGACCAGATCAGCGTTCTTAACATCTAAGGTAAAAATTGGTAGCTTCACCTTGTGGCAGTCTGAAGCTCCTTTGACAGAAAATTTGAAGCATTTGAAAATTTATGAATATTGCATCCTTGATTAAATGGTGGCAGCTTTTCAACACGCACAATCTTTTCTAACCCCAGGCTTCATGTTCAGGGAGTAAACTGAGATGTCTCCTGCCTGGAGAACGTAGACACCATCTGGGGAGTATATATAGGTCGTGAGGAAGAACTTAGTTCTGTCACAGTCTTACAGGAAGTGTTGGCCTCCTTGGTCAGAATTAGAGCAACAACTGGAAGGAACACACTAGCGGACTTGTGTTATTATTCACCAGAGTCAACTCTATCCTCAACCTGACTCCCGTCCCCACCTGAGAAGTGAACTTTTCATCCACATTTTTTCCTTTTTTAAATTGAAATGGTAACGCCCTTCCTTGGAATCTTGTTAAATCTTGTCAACTTCTTTTTGTAGATCCTGAAAAATTTCTTCATAGCGACCAGTTTCAGCTCAAGATTCTCCAGATGCTTGACCACATTGTCAAGAGCTCCTTGCATTCTGGAATTCTGGCATCCATTTTCTTGATCCTGATGAGATACATCATCAAATTGTCTCACTTAGCAGCTTGTTCCTGGAGTAACACCTCATCGGATTATCACAGATTCTCCAAGCTGACTCTGAGATCAGCATATTCCACTAACTCGACAAATGGAAGGGTCACAGACCAGCCTTGATTGGCATTGTCAAGGCTCTCTACTTGAGCTAACTGATCTAACAGCTGCCCATATTTAAAAGACCAAGGAATGACATAACCAGGGTTTCAGTGGTGCAGTGATTAATCCATTCACCCTGAAGCTGGCCAAGGTCAACTAAAATGAAATTGCTTATATTGGTGACCCACCGCTCCAAGAGGGTGATGCAGTCCCTGATGCACACCACCGCAACATTGATGCTCAACACCAAGTCATTTATTTCTTAGAATACTTCTCAGTGTCCCCACCAACGTAGTAATGTCCTTAATCCAGTCCAGCTTAAGGCACCGCTGGCTCAGTAACTTTTCCATGACTCACGTCAGTTCCTGGTTTAACTGGGGCAATAATAATCCATAAAACTGTGGGCGTTGACAACGCAGTTGTGCACTGGGACATTTGCCCCCCCTGGCCTCTAGAATGTATGCTCAAGGTGCTCAAGCAAAAGGCGGTTGTCATTTTGTTGATCCTGGGGAACCTCATCACATCACTGATCTAGATGTTATGATGAGCTAGGAATCTCAGGAGCTGGAAAATTGATGGCTTTATTTAGGCGACGAGGTACTCTACTGCCCTTTATGAGGTGAATTAGTGCATTAGGCCAGTGGTGGTCACGTCAAAGTGGGACATATAAAACTCATACCGCTGAGCCTGAGTTTGCTGATAAAAACATGCTCAAAAGTTCTCAATGGTGTTCCAGCATAAAGGCGGTATCCACGAAGGATCCACTCCATATTATGATGAAGCTGTGAAGATGTGACGTCCATTGACCATCCATGCTAAGACAAATAAAGTGCCAGACATGCAGCCAACTCTTATTCCATCATATAATCGCCAAATTCAGATGGTTTGATCAAAGTAAAAAGGGCAGGTTCTTAATTGGAGTTTTCCATGGGTTTGCCACTATATTTTTTATGGAGCCCACAAGGTATTGGCAGAGGTAGTTGGAATTCACCATGGTGCCAGGTATACGTTCTGCTTAAATTAAATTTGGTGGGCCCCCTGTAATGGGCACCACTATTAGAAATCTGGCAGATGAGATAACCAGGTGGATGGTTGCACAGAAGTAATCACCCGCTGATACAACAGAAGAGCAATATGATGATCACCGTTCCATTAACAAACAACTAAAATACAAATTAGAAGTAAATTGCATTGGTAGCCACAATCTTTATTATATCTGCATCCAGATGCTGATAGTGCTAGGGGACTACACCAATCTTAAGGTTTACTGCAGATTTGCACTGCACTTTTCCAGCTAAAAATTTTTCCCTCTCATTCTTTGTAACCATTATTATCTTCCTCGCTGCAGCCGCTGACCTTCATTTCAACCAAGAAGTTAATCTCAATCACTAATTCGCTCAGTATAATTCTCGTGTGAATCATATTTATACTTCCACAGTTAACTAGCGATCTTTAGAATTTTGATCTTCTGGCAACTATTAGTAACTTGATAATATGACCTTCCCCCGATTATCCTTGGCTTTAGTCACCAGTAAATGAATTAAATTAATTGCAATTGAAATGATCGCTGATGCTACCAAATTTAGTGGAATCCTCCTAGATCAATTAACTACCATTGTCAAAACCAGAAAATCTAGTCAGTCCACAAGAACTAACTAGTTGATTCCTAAAATCAGCATCATGGGATAAAACCATATGGTTAATTGTCTGACAAGAAGCTTCATATCGGCTGTAGATTTAAATTTAATTTTTCCAATAATTGTTTTTGAGTCTTTAATAAAGCTTAATTTTAGTGAGCCCTTGCACTTAGTTCAGGATCTTTATTAGAATTTGGGAGCTTGACTCTTTACAGACTGTAGCACGCTTTAGCCCCTATCTGATTGCAATGATTTTTCTAAATTGCATTGATTGAAATAACTAAATAAACTGGGGAAATAATAATATGAAGACTATCTTTTAAGTTTTGTGCTCTGAATGCCACGTCGATCATAAGGTTTAACGCTAAACAGGTGCTTCTTCCTTTTGAAGATATCTTTGAACTGGTAGGGAACTCACCCTATTCTCTTCACGCAGAGCCAGAAGGATATTTGATAACAAATAAACATGTTAGGGATTTCCAATCCTTTCACTCATTTCCCAAGGGTAAACTATGCAACTAATGTATAAACAAATATGTTTTTATCAAATAGAGACCTGCTTTATTATGAAAATTATGTAGGTTTTATAGGACAACAGGCGCACAGTTTTTAGCTGCTCACTTGAGAATACTTAATTATTCTTCAGAAGGCTTTGACCCTGAAATTGACATCTTTTTACTGGCGTGTTTCTTTGCCTGACTAATCTCTAGGAGCATATCCGCATGGTTTGGCAGTCATTTATTAGTG
The DNA here is from genome assembly GCA_022478985.1 of Massospora cicadina. NCBI lineage: Eukaryota > Fungi > Entomophthoromycota > Entomophthoromycetes > Entomophthorales > Entomophthoraceae > Massospora > Massospora cicadina. The sequence continues at coordinate 39,510 of JAKSZP010003118.1, read as the reverse complement.
TCAGAAGCCAGACACCAATTTATAGGGCCGTGTTGCCTGATTACGCCTACTATCTCCAAAACAAGCGTTGAAAACGCTCTGGTAGTTTTTATAAAACCTTAAATATTTGATCAAAATGATCCATCATAGTGATCTAACTATAGGACGTTTATCTTACATCATATCACCTACTCAATATTGTCAGGGATGTTCCCCAACGAAATACTAATCAAAACATTCATTGGATAATATCCATTGATTATATTCAACAAATAGTTTAGTCAGTTTAATCACTAAATCTTAGATTGTGATTACTAATCTTTAAAATACTTAATCTTTCATTCAGATTGATAATGTGGTCAACTGAAATTCCAAATAATTGGTACGCTTGACCAGCTTATTTGAATAAAAATTGAAGCCATAGCGGGAAATCCACCTTGGGTTAGTGGTTATGTTCAGACATCACATTTCTATGACTTCAGTGGAGCTCAGCTCTGTCCGCACTCAATGCTCTCATACCATGCTCAGCATTGTGACTCCTCTTCCCTGGTTGCTACACGCTTCCGCCTCCCTTGAGAACACTTCCCACGGCATCAAGATGAGCCAGTACCATATTGGCCATCCTTGCTAAGAAATAAACTGGTCAACCTGTATAAACCCCAGGACGGGTTCCAGTGACTTCCCATCAGTCAACCTGTGCTAACACCAGGATGGGTTCCAATGACTCTTCATTGTTCACAAAATACTCTCAGTTGGCCTTTACAGAGTTACATACTACTTCCCCAAGACTACTCATGGTGGACCCAGTTTTAACCTGAGATGGTATAACCAATAATCAGGACTTGTTCACGTCATACTATTCCCCCTCTTCCTTACTTGGTAGGTGGGAACACTACCAGATGCTTTTTCTGCGGTCAAGGAAAATTATTTTAATATTTTTTAATTTTATAATTTTATTCATTTTTTATCTTTTTTTATTAATTGTTTAATTAAGTCCAATAATTTGAGTATTTTGCATGGACTCTATTTACTATATGACAATCCTTATATTCTTGATTGTATAGGCATCAATCTCTGACTTGGTGATAATTTAAAATGGACCCAACCATAGGGCATCCTAATTGTTTTATCTAATGAACCCATGGTTGTCATGATAGGCTACCCTATCTACGACATGGTATTCTTTCAACGCTGACCAACTATTGTCATCGGCTTTCTTTGCATTAAGCTTCCTCTTAAGCGTCATACCAATGCCTGACATTGTAACTAAATCATGATATTGCAAGCCAGATGTTTGAATTTGAAATGACCACATAATCCAACCTGTTAACTGATAAGTAAATTCAGTGATTTGTTATAATTAAAGATATTGGCAACAGTCACCAATGGATGTGATTATTGTTGGGCATCATCCCCAATGATATTAAGTATGAATATGATATGAGAACAGCAGCTGATAGTCGAATTATAGGGAATTGTTCAAAGCGGAATGAATGGGTAGTCATCAGAAACTACCAAAGCGTTTGAATGCCAGAGTAGAAAGTAGGATTGTCATTGGCTAAAAAATTAGTTTTGAGTCCCTAATACCAATTGTTTTGTCCATCAAACAGCTGAGGGTTACGGTGCCTAATAAATTTAAGTCAATGGACCTGATGATATTTGGTGCCTAACATTTGAGGGTCAAACCAGCATAGGAGTGCAAATAATTTCCAGCGGACAGCTGAAAAATTGTGTGCCAATTTTAATTTATAAAACCTCCAATTATTTTCTAATAAAAGCAGATTAGAACTTGATAATAACTTAGTTGTTTTACATTAGTTGTTCAACATTACTCTTAAGAGAAGAGTGCAAGGATCAAATATCCTTAGGTTGTTTTTATCAAAGTCTCCGCTTGGCTCTGTGAAAAGAGAATAAGGAAAGTGTTCCCTACCAGTATCAAAATATATTCAAGAGGAAGAAGCACCTGTCAAGCGCTGGACAATTCACTCAACGTGGCTTTTGAGCAATCAACTATAACAATAATCTACATACTAATATTGCCCCTTTTAATCAAATCTAGTCAAATCAACGCAAGTATCCATGAATCTGTGCAGCTAAATCTAGGTCCAGAAGCGAGCAACCATCCAAGTGACCAGATTTTATCAATTGGTGCTCACTACAGGGGTTAGTTGAGTTGTCAGCTGCCAATTTAGATAACGATGTCTTATAAGGAAGAGCCTTGGAAGCTCTGGGCAGAACTACAGGCCGTCAATCAAAATGTGCTCAGCTCATCATCTCAAACCAAGGTTAGTATCTTATAGGAGCATGTAATTAAGGCGGAAGAGATGCTCAAACAAGCAGGAACGGTGAAGAATGACCTGTGTGGAAAAGTTGCCTCTTTGAAGCAGAAAGAGTTTGAACTCATTAAAAATTTTTATCTCAAAAAATCAAAATGGTAATCTGATTAAGAATGTATCTGGCGGTTTCATGAGGAGATGGCGTTAATGACAAAGCATATAGATGAATTAGAAAATCACAAATATGATTGTGAACAATTCGAGGCAAATGAGGGCAACAAAAAAGCATACAAAACCCCAATTGGGAAGACCCACCGCCCTGAATATGCCTAAACCATTCACTGGTGTGTCAGAAATGACTCCTGAAGCCACTCCTATGGCTACTCGAGTAGCTGGGCAGGAATCTTCTATAAGCAGAGTAACTTAGGAATTTCAAAATATGCCACAATTTCCCACTTTTCACTGGGATAATCCTCAGCATTTTTCCGCCTATTTTAGATGACCATGTTCAGTTATGTGGACTTTCAAAAAGTGGTGGCTATAATGAACTATCTTAGCACTGACTGCCAGAATCTGGTGCTACCCCACCTCAATTGGGACAACTGGTCATTTGCAGAAGCAAAAGCAGCCATTATGTTGGAGTTTGGAAACCCTACTCAGATGTCAAATCTTGAACATGAGTTCAAGGGTATACAATTCCGCAAAGATGAGACCCTGGGTAGTTTCGCTGACTGGTTTTACCAAGAAGCCCAGATCTTGGCAGGGGAAAAAGTTCTTCTAGATTTTAATGCACGCATAGCCAAAAAGGGGTACGTCAGCCATACCACAAAAAGCATCAGATTATGGCAGCAGCACTAGTAACTGAAATAATGATCTCACAGATGGTGGACCATCTGAAGATGTTGGGAGCAACTTTTAATGTATCCAATCAATTTTATAACAATAATTCCAGCTGAGGACAAACAAACTATGGTGGAATTAGAAGATGATGTTTTAGAGAACGTTGAAAAAGTCATTAATCAGCAGAACCAATTCATAATGGGGAAAAACCTCAATGTATCCAAGTAGAAGGATAAACCAACTAGCCACTATTGGTAAAATGGAGCGACGGGATGATTTGCCACCCAAAAATTAGGAGAAGAAATCATGACGATTTGTAAATGTTGTGATTCCTCAAGAGGAGGATGAAACTGCCCAAATTTTGGGAAAAGTCCTTGCAGTCTAAATGTGGAACTATTTACCACTGCAAGAGAACCTGTTCTGCCAGATATTACTTGGAATAAAGGCATTGGCAGAACCAGATAAGGTTGCAACTGGGTCCGCCATGAGAAGCCTTGAGGCGTTAGATGAGATCAAAACAATAGGTGATTAATCAAGAAAGTGGTGTATGAAGTTGGTTGATCTTAATTAGTCATTTAATGAGTAAGGCAAGGAATGAAAAAATATGATCAGATCCAGATGACTTCAGCAAAGGAAAACGTTACCAAATTAATTTGTGTGAGTAGTGGATCAGTTACATATCTATAATCAGAATTAATTTAAACGTTTGAGTTGGAAAATAATGCCAAGAAATAGTATCAGGTATATACAAATTTGGATAGAGAAAAACGTATCCACAGACATGAAATAGGATCAGATCCTGATGAATTTGGATTGAGAAGAACGTATCAAGTTAATCTGTGCGCCTAGGTGATCATGTATAGATCTATTGGCAGTGTTAATCTGAATGTTTGAGTCAACAAATAATGATGGAGAAAAATTTAATAAAGGAAAAATGAGTTGGACGACTATGGATTGGACCAGTCAAAAATATTACCAAGTTGGTAAACAATACCTATACAATCAAATATTAAAGATGGTCGCATAGTCAATAGAGTCCACACAAAATACTTAAAGTTAAGAAACGTAATAATTAAAATATAAATATGAAAATGAAAATGATAAAAAGATAAAATAATGCATAAAATATAAACTTAAAAAATGACTTTATTCTCCAACAAGTGATGCATCTAGTGATATTCCCACTTACTGAGCATGGAGGAAGGAAAAGATAGTGATGGGCATGAGTCCCAAGTGATTGGCAGGATTAGGACAGGCTGAAATTAGATCCTCCAGAATAGTCCCTATCAAGAAGATGTTGAAACCCATCCTGGGGTTGGTATAGGTGGAAAAGTGTCAACGAGAACCATCCTGGGGTTTGTACAGGTTAACTATGGATTCATGAAAACCCGTCCTGGGGTTAATACAGGTTGAATGGCAAGATGCCATTGGACCTAACTTGAGGTTTGTACAGTTAGACCAGTTGATCTTTTAGAAAGGATGCGAAGATGGGACTGGCACAGCATGATGTCTTGGGAAGCATGCTCAAGAATATGTGGCAATGAATAGCAACCATGAATAAGAAGTTATCAAAACCAAGCAGATAATATGGGCGTTGAGTGCAGACAGAGCTGCACTCGGCTGAGGACATAGAGATATGAAAAATTGAATATGAGTGCAATCTAAGGTAGCTTCTATCCCTGAGGGTTCTATCTTCTTTTGGATAATCTGGTCAAGAGGGGGATATGTTAAAATTTGAGATGACCACATAATCAAACCTATTAACCAATTAGTAAATTGATGATATGTTACAATTGTAAAGTATTGGCAATAGTCGCCGATGGATGAGATTATTGTTGGGCATCATCCCCACTGATAATAAATAAGAATTTGATGTGGGAACAGCACCAAATAGTCAAGTTATAGGGAATTGTTCATAGCGGAATGAATGGGGAGCCATCAGAAATCACCAAAGTGTTTTATTGCCAGAGGTAGAGATTAGGATGGTCATTGGCTAAAACAATTAGTTTTGAGTTCCTAGTACCAATTATTTTGTCCACCAAACAGCTGAGGGTTACGGTGCCTAATAAACTCAAGTCAATAGACCTGATGATATTTGGTGCCTAACATTTGAGGGTCAAACCAGCATAGGAGTGCAAATAATTTCCAGCGGACAGCTGAAAAATTGTGTGCCAATTTTAATTTATAAAACCTCCAATTATTTTCTAATAAAAGCAGATTAGAACTTGATAATAACTTAGTTGTTTTACATTAGTTGTTCAACATTACTCTTAATAGAAGAGTGCAAGGATCAAATATCCTTAGGTTGTTTTTATCAAAGTCTCCGCTTGGCTCTGCGAAAAGAGTATGAGGAAAGTGTTCCCCATCTAGTACTAAAAAAAATAAGGAAAGTGTTCCCTACCAGTATCAAAATATATTCAAGAGGAAGAAGCACCTGTCAAGCGCTTGACAATTCACTCAACGTGGCTTTTAGGTAATCAATTCTACAATAATCTACATATTAACATTGCCCCAATTAATCAAATCTAGTCAAATCAACGCAAGTATCCATGAATCTGTGCAGTTAAATCTAGGGCCAGAAGCGAGCAACAATCCAAGCGCCCATATTTTAACACCAGGATAGATATTGTTTGACACTCATTCCTGATGCTGATACAAAAGCGGATTACAAGACTGGTGTTAATTCATTCCTTCACCCATATATAAGTTTAAACGGAATTTTTCCTGTTGTCAGACAATTTCAGGTCTGATCTTTTGAGAAATGTGTTTCAAGGGTAAGTACGGCGGATATCCCATAAAAAACCCTGGTTAATTCTTGGTGGAATCCCTCAAATAGGGAAACTCCTTCTATACCCTCTCCTTGGCTGACATGCTTGATTGTTAGTAGTCAGGGTGTGCTGACCCTGCTGCGGAATCAGAAAAGTTATTCTGAGGTCCCACCATACAAAAGTCTAATTTATTAAATTTTTTCCCAACAGGTTCGTCTTGCTCACTATTAACCCATCATCTGCCCTTGCGTTGAACTAAGGTAAAACTAAAGAGATATAATAGGTCAAAAGCCCATATTAACTTATTTGGATGATGCCAGCTTATAATAATTTTCTCACTATACTCACTTCAAGCCTCAAATTGCTTTAGTTACTAAGCAGCGAGGTAGTAAGGGGTACTCCTCCTGACCTCCCATAGCAACTGATAAAAATTTTACCAAATCCACCATTTTAAATCAATAACAGTTTTATTATTCTAAAAAAGAGATACAAAAAATCCCTGAAATTTAATCCCAGCAGTTGAGTAATCTTTCTTAAGAAGTAAATTGTTAAAATCATGAGCTACAAAGCACCAGCAAGCAGTCAAACTTCTTTGATTCCAACACCTGTCACCAAGTGGTAACTGATATTTTAGGTGAAGGTAACTGAACTCAGGTAGGCTCCCTAAGCAGAAGTTTTCCCTGTAACAATTTTTGCATTGTTGCGTCTAGAGTTGCATTTACTATCTCCACCATCCCATTCATTTCTGAGTGATGGGGAACGGACACTACTCCTCGGATTCTCATCATCTCGTTCAACCTGAGAATCATGTAAGAAAGTAAAGTTAGTCATATTGTCACTTAGTAAAAATTGAGGAAATCTGTGTTTATAGACCATTTGGTCCAAAATAAATTTTTCCTTGCTTATGGCATCCACTCTGCTAGAGCTTTTGTTTCAATCCATCTGGGTAAGATGGTCTATTGTGACAATTACATAATTTACACCTTAAGTACTGATATTCAACGGTCCCATAACTTCAATGGACACCATGTGCCACGCAAAACCAGGGCATATTAGCCATTACCCCGCTACATTCTTATGCGGCTTGTGGAGTTGGCACTCCACACATCAGGTCATATAGTCCGCGATATTGTAATTAATTGATTCTAAATGTAATACTAGCAAATTTGATAAATAATCTTCCTTAGGACGCCATGGCTGACTACTTTGTATGCGGATTTGACAATATATGATTGATATAATGGTTTAGAAACAACCATTCCTTATTAATCATTTTATATAGCTGATTATTCTTTATATCAGTATTCTCCATTGCTTTTCTTAGCACACTCTGAATCCTTAAGGTTCATACCCAATATCATCTTCAGAATCTGCTAGAATAACTCATCATCCTGATGATATACAACATAAACAACCGGCAAATGTGACAGTCCAACAGCATTCTGATATGCCGCTCATGCTCTGTGGATAGTTTCTGAAGTCATATGCTTGCATCTTTAGGGCCCAACGTGTCAGTTGGCCCTCTGGTTCCTTTAGGTTGTGAAGCCAGCGCGGGAAAGAGTGGTCAGTTATGACTTAAAGTGCATCCCATGTATGTATAATCGAAATTGTTTGTAGGAGTGGATTACACTAGACGCTCTAGCTCAGTGTCAAACAATTGCAAGTCTGATGCATAATTAAGAGTGGTCAGAGGTGAATAATGTAAAAATTGGCCAAAAGACCTTGGTTGATTCCAGGTGAAACCCCTTGAGCTGGGATAACACCTTTACTAATACTACTCAGGAAAATAGCTCGAGTTCAGGTAATCAAATTGCCCTGACTAATTAGCAAAATTCAGGGAGTACATTGGTGGTTCCTCCTCGGCCCACTTCCAATCTAATTCACGCACCTAAACCATGAACACCCTCTTTTATAGCCTTGGAGGGGTCCCTCAAAGTACTACTATTTTCCGCCAAGTTGCTGGCTCAATTATAAAAAAATTTTCTCTCATGACCATGTCATACCCACTCCTGACCCTCCATCAGCCTTTCTATCAAAGTAAGCTGAGATTAGAGCTCCAATAGGTTGAAAGCCCATATTCCATAATTCAGACTTCCTAAGCAATCCAAACTTTGAGCCTCGACACTTTAAATGGTAAATATTGACTTATTAAGAGGGTTCTCTTTTTTACCCCTTGCAACCATTAATAAAATATATATGAACCTAGTCTTTTAGTATTTATTAGTGTTTATTATTGTTTCTATCAGTGGTGCAGAAACCCCATGAACTATTTTTGGAAATCTAGGTAAAAAAGGCACTAGTGAGCATCTTAACGCCTAAACTCCAACAAGTGGTGCTCCCTACAGTGGAGCCTGTACACCGAAAATCTTCTGTTCAAACATGACATCTGCATCTGAATCCAAGTTAGCTGCTTTTGAACAACAGTTAGCTAGTTCTTTGTCTCGCCTCAAAAGGCCTGAGTAGCACTCTTCACAAGGTCTTTATGGGTCTCACCTATTATTCACAAACCACCTCTCTGTAATAAATTTACATCTGTAAAGGTATTATTGCATCTTTCCTGTATATTTTTTGAATCAGTGATGGAAGGAGAGACTGACCAGCAAAAACTCTTGTGCATCCTCCCTTGCTTGAGTCATATGGCTCAAGAAATAATGGTTCCCCACATGGTCAACCTCGGCACCTGGGCGGAGGTTAAACAAGCGCTTAATGAGGAGTTTGGCTCCACACAAAAACTTACAAAGGCAAAAACAGGCATTTATATGCTAAAGCCTGCAAGAGGGAGAATTGATTTCCTCTTTTGTTGAGCGATTTTATAATGAAGCCCAACCTTTGCAGCTTGCAAAAATGCTCCCACATAATGACGTTATTGCTTCTGTTTTGGCTGAATTGGCGCCTCCTCCCTCTTTGGAGACGCATATCTCTTCAATCAAGCGTTCCTTTAGATGTATACGGGATATCAAGGAGACTCTACTGGGGGCGTTTGACTTCTATGGACATGATAATATACAAGGAGCTATGAGTTCAGAATCTCTTATAACCCCTCCAGCATCTTCTATGGATGTTTCCCCTTTAACATCTGCTCCCAATAAGCTGCCACCACGATGTGCTCCTCCCCCATGCAAGGCGATGAAGAGGGTACTAGCAGTAACAGGGCAGCGCTCCCCTTCATCTTCTGCTCCAAAAGCTTGGCTGGCAAAGTTAGCTATCGCTTTGCCTTGCTCCCCTCCTTCTTCATAGAAGTCTTCCAAAGTGTCTGAAGTGTCGTTTTCCACTAAGGTGGAACCTCTATCCCCATCGGCATCTTCTCCTGTTGTACCTCACAAACCTATGGCCATGGGCAGCCCAAACCTGTCCCTTCTAAGGCTCAAGTCAAAGCTATTAAATTTCAACACCATCCCCAAAAGTTAATACAGTGAAGGAACAATCTTTGGATCTATCGTGCCATAAAAGAAGCCCTGAATCTACCACACACCCTATGGACTCTCTGACATGCATTTTGAAAGCCTTTGACGACAAATCTGAAGGGGGTTGTGAAGATGCTGGTCACAATGTTCTAGGAGCCCCAGGTAAAGTGGAGGTATCTGACAGGTTAAATATGGAAAGAGTGGATATGGCTAGGGTACCCCGCTGAGCATATCATTATCAGGTGTTGAGAGGCCTGAAGGTTATTGATAATGCCAGTGACGCTGACCAGCTTATTGCCATAATGATCCGATCCACTCAGAGAGTGAATACACTGAAGTCTATCTGGGATAAATTCCCTGAAACTTCCAAACGCCTTGCTTCTACTCTTCAGATGAAGGAGGCCCTCGCTCTTCCCCCCACTTGGGTGGAACCTTTCTCAAAAGTGGAGTTTGTTGTCAAAGGAGTACAAGTTGTTACTATCCTTGACACGGGATCCCATGTGAACGTTGTAGCATCAAAGCTTATGAAAAATCAAGCTGGCCCCTGACCTCGACTTTACTCAGGAGTTTGGCACTGCTGATCTGACCAACACCCGTGCTATTGGGGCCTACTCATCCTTACCCATCCGAAATGGGAAACTCCTCTTCTTGGCCCCCATGGTGGCCTTAGTCAACAATACCTATGGCATGCTCATTGGTACCCAGTTTATACTCGAGTATGACGTGATTGTCAATCTGAATCAGGGCTATCTCTCCCTGCTTAACTACGAGGTTCCCAGATTTTGGACTTTAATGAGATTAAAAAAGGAATACACTTGCATGATTGATATTCATTCTCCGCCTTATCCTTATGCTATACAATGGCAGGGCGGAATACTAAGATGCTGCCTGAATCAGTGGATGCCCTTGAGGAACTTCCGTTTTATGCAGCTGAAGAGCCGTTGATTAAAGCGGGTGAACAAAGGGTGATTAACACCAAGATTACCTTGCAAATACCCCACAACTGCTGCTTTACAGAACTAGCATTGATGGAATCAGTCTCTTAGAAACTTAACTATTACCAGCCATCCTAGACCCAGCCTACCAACGCCCTATTAGTATTCTACTAGGGAATCTTACCAGTAATGACATGGTCATAAAGAAACACCAGGAAATTGGGGAAGGTCTGCTGATTACTGTTAAAGAAATTAACTAAGTCCACTGCATTGGGTCTATGTCAGAAATTAGCCTACCTACTGACAAATCATTATGAACATTGTCTGACGTTCATATATCCAATTATTTAGCCCCTGAAAGCTTAATAAAGTTAATAGTTTCTTGGAGTCCTACAGCGACATATTTTCTAAAACTGAATATGATTATGGTCATATGAAGGGTTGGAGTCATACCAATGATGTTGGGTATGCTAGTCCCATCCAATCCAAACCTTATTGTAAATCAATGGTTGAGGAGCATTAGATGAGGACGGAGCTCAAACAGCTGCTAAACGCTGGCTCCTGGTACCTTCACAAAGCCCCTAGTCGTCACCTCTCCTCATTATAAAAAAGAAAAATGGAAGTCATTAAGTTGTGATGGACTACCGCCATCTAAACAACCTCACAAAGAAGGATAGTTATCCCATCCCTCGCATTGATGACGCTCAGACCAGCTCTCTGGATCTAAATTCTTCTCAGCCAAGGACTTAGCCATCGGCTATTGGCAGATGGACCTCTCTCCCCAAGATCAGGTGATTGTGCTCTGACAGCAGTGAAGGCCTATTCAAGCCTACCTGATTACCTCAGGGGTTGTGCAACGCTCCTGCAACTTTCCAGCGAGCTAGGGATCACATTTTGCAGGACCTCATGTTAAGAAGCATCATATTCTATCTTGATGATATTATGTTGTTTTCTAAGACCTTTAATAACTACTTGCTCACCTGAAAGAAGACTTCCAACGCTCACGTCAGTCCAATTTTAAGTTAAAGCCCTCCAAATGCACTTTTTTCAAGAAAAGTTAGATTTCTATGGACACACCATCTCACAGGATAAGATTCAACCCCTCCAAGACAAGGTTGAGGCTATATCCAAACGCCTGCTCCCAAAACCCTGAGAGGTATCCAGGTATATTTGGGTATGATGGGGTATTTACACCAATTTATCACCAATTTGCTCAGCTGAGTGAGCCCCTTGTACGGATTTTGGCTAAGAACGTCCCTTTTCATTGGGGAAATGAACAAAAGGCTGTCTTTGAGATGCTAAATCAGTTGTTGTAAAAGCGCCCTATGCTGCGCCACACTGATTACAATAAACCTTTCCTTTTTTACCAATGCCTCTGACTACGCTGTCGGAGCCATTCTGGCATATTATGACAATGGTGTGGATCATCCAGTCTCCTATTTCAGCAAGACGTTATCCAAGGCTGAGTGCAATTTCAGCTTCATCAAAAAAGCGTGCTTTGCGGTCTTGATGGCTCTAAAATATTACCGCCCTTTTCAATATGGAAATTCCTTCACTGTGGTCACTGACCAAGCTACCCTGAGTTTTGGTTACAAAATATTAAGGATCCCACTGTAAGTTTGCTCGTTGAGCCTTAAAGCTCCAACACTACAATTTGAGGATTGAGCACCAAGCTGGAACCCGCCTTATTAATGTTGATGGTTTGACTCGGTTGCCTATCCTTCACCTGGGTAATAGTGAATCAGAGAGGCTGCAAGACCTCCCTATGACCCCTGACGCCTGGGAAGATGAGGATGAATCCGTTCAGAAAATGTTAGCCCACAACTTACGTAACACAAAGGTGAAAGCGGGAAGTTGTATAAGAAAATAGGGGTGAATTAGTTGCCTTATTTCCGACCTTCCAAGCATGTTCCCGTGATAATGGAGGCTTACTATATGCTGGGGCACAGTGGAGTGCGTAAAACTTATGAGTGGGTGAAGGATAAGTACTACTGGGAGGAAATCATGGATTTTATCATAGGAGTGCTGGACGCCTGCCTTATCTGTAAGAAACAATACAGCTACAAACCCAAGTATTAATACCAACCCACTATGCCTCAACAACCGTTTCATACAATAATCTTGGATGTGGTAGGTCCACTACCTCAGACTACCAGCGGAAATCGCTATATCCTGGTAGACATTAATCACTTCACCAAATAGTTTTAAGCGGAAGCTCTTCCTACCCAGATTGCCAAAGCCACTGCCACCTTTCTCCATCAAAATATTTTCATAGGTAATGTTGTCCCAGGATCTACTTTTTGAAAATGGGAATAATTTTACTTCAAGAGTGGTCAAGCTTTAAGCTACTTCCATGAGGATGCAGCAGCTCTTCTCAACCCCTACAATCCTTTCTCTAATGGTACTGTAGAAACAGCAAATGGAACTCTGCTTTATATTTTAAAAAAATGGCCAGCGCAGATCCCCTATACTGGGATCAATTCTTATCTAGTACCCTCATGGCCTACCATATCAGTTACCATCTTTTCCTTAAAATGTCTCCCTTCTGCATAATATATGGTAAGAAACCAGGTGTACCAGCCCTGCTAGCAAAAGATGTCTTCTCTAGTAGGACAGATGATCCTGAAAAAGCCCTGAAAATATTGTCACAACGCATCATCCAGCTGCAGTCTGATGCCATGATTAACCTAGATAAAACTGTAACCAAAGAAGGGGTAGCTGCAAATGAGCATAGGTGACCGTTCCTTTCTTTCAAGTGTCAGACTTGGTTTTTTTAGTCACACTCATATCACTCCCAGATGAGAAAAGCTAAGGTCTATTTGGGAAGGCCCTTTTGTAGTCACTTTATAAGCGAGGGGATGGGTATTCCATCAAATCCCTTGCTACAGGAGTGACTGTTAACTGAGCTATTGGTTCTTGCAGTCTTATTTTCCCCTTACAATCTTAAAGGAGGTGATGTCAGACTTTTGCAAGTCTGGTGCATTAATAAGAGTGGTCAGAGGTGAATAATGTAAAAATTGGCCAAAAGACCTTGGTTGATTCCAGGTGAAACCCCTTGAGCTGGGATAACACCTTTACTAATACTACTCAGGAAAATAGCTCGAGTTCAGGTAATCAAATTGCCCTGACTATTTAGCAAAATTCAGGGAGTACATTGGTGGTTCCTCCTCGGCCCACTTCCAATCTAATTCACGCACCTAAACCATGAACACCCTCTTTTATAGCCTTGGAGGGGTCCCTCAAAGTACTACTATTTTCCGCCAAGTTGCTGGCTCAATTATATAAAATTTTTCTCTCATGACCATGTCATACCCACTCCTGACCCTCCATCAGCCTTTCTATCAAAGTAAGCTGAGATTAGAGCTCCAATAGGTTGAAAGCCCATATTCCATAATTCAGACTTTCTAAGCAATCCAAACTTTGAACCTCGACACTTTAAATGGTAAATATTGACTTATTAAGAGGGTTCTCTTTTTACCTCTTGCAACCATTAATAAAATATATATGGACCTAGTCTTTTAGTATTTATTAGTGTTTAGTATGTCTCTATCAGTGGTGCAGAAAACCCATGAACCAAATTGTTGGAATTTATTTAAAAAAAGGCACCAGCGAGCATCTTCAACGCCTAAAATCCAATACTCACTAATGGTATAGTCTCTTTCAGCTGGCAACAGGGTTCTTCTCACATAGGACACTGGATGTTTTTCCCCTTGTCATCCACTTGACTTAGAATGGCACCAATCGCCATTAATGAGACATCTGTTTGGATAATACAATTTAGATTAAAAATTCGGATACTTCAGCACAGGGCTATTCAAGAGATATTTTCATTACTTATCAAACAATGTTTGGGATTTATCATTACACACAAGTCATTTTTTGTCCTTTAGTAGGTATAATAATGGCTCAGCATTCCATAGAAATGCTTGATTAATCAGTGATAGTATTTGACCATCCTAGAAAGACTTGAATATCCTGAACAATTTTTGGGATTAATTTATTTGATGGCTTCTATAATCATTAGTTTCAGATGTAATCTATCAGAGTTTACTACAACCCTAAGTATTTGAACTCCTTTTTAAATAAATGGCATTTACTGGCTTTATTTTTAATTTTGCCATTTCCAACATGTTAAATGCTTCCTTTAAATGCTCTAAGTGGTCTGTAAAAGTCCTTCTAAAGAAGTTGTTATTCTCTAAATAAGCAGCATGCAGGATAAATCAAAATTACTGAGTATTGAATCTATGGCCCTCTGGAATGTCACTGGCGTGTTTCATAATCCCTGGGACATTCTGGTTGGCTGATATAACCCTTGTGTGGTAATTATCAAACATTTTTCCTGATCTTACTTTAGCATATAGATTTTCCACTAGCCTGAAATCAAGTCATTATCTTAAAAACACTTGACTTCCTCCAGGTGATCAAGCACATCTTTGATCATTGGCAGTGGTTGAGAGTCTTTATTGGTAATTTTTATTCAATTGGCAATAATCAATCACTACTCAATTCGATCCATCCTTCTCTTTCACAATGAGTATTGGACTTGACAACGGAATAAGGAGCCCATGCTCTACTAGCTTGCTAATTTCTTTTCTGACCACAGATTCAGAATCTCCTGACCTTTGGGCAGGTCACATCCTTATTAGTGGATATTTCCCAGTGCTGACTTTGTAGATTACTGTCAGATATTTGCCCTCTAGGCTACAAAATAAGAATGTTTTGGGGAATAATCGGTCAACAAGGGGAAATGTCAGACATTTGAAGTTCTCCAATACTAAGGAGATCAATTATTAGTTATATTAAGGTTTGGTCATCCAAAAGACCCTGGCCAATTCTCAGTGGAACCCCATTAATCAGGGTAACACCATTTTAAAACCTTCACGGGCAACTAACATAAAATCAAGCAGCCAGATTACTCCAACCATGAAACGGACCATGGTGCAGCCATTGGAAGGTACATCCTCAACCACAATCAGGTCCTTCCAAACACCTACGCAGGGACCACCCCCTTTTATAGGTGTGGCGGATGTCCCCCAGGTAAAAGTATTTAACAAGCAGTGATTGGTTGAAATATATCAAGACATTACCACATAGGTACATTCTGTCCCCAAACCCCATTTCAAACATCATTTTGCCAAAAAGTAACTCAAATCACCCAAGCTCTGATAGAGCATATCCAATATTTCCTAATTCAGAATGTGTCTAAGCTATTCCAAACCTATCCTTAAATTCCACCTACCCTCAAAACAGTTTAAATACTGATTAGTCAGATTTCAAAGAGGAACAACACTCTTTTACACCCACACAGCGCAAATAAACTTTAAAATAACCCATATTTCATTAAATTTTCAAGTTTAAATATTTCATTATTCTTGTGGTATCAAACCCCCATTGTTGGATTTTGGGGGATTAAGCACCAAGTGAGCATCAACAAACCAAAAATTCAACAAGTGGTGCTCACTACATGGGGCACCTGTATACCACCAAAATGACTACAAATCCGGAACTCAGGCTAGCTATATTAAGGAACCAACCAGCCAGTGTTTTGTCTCGCCTCTCTAGACTTGAGCAGCTCTCTTCCCAAAGGCTTATTATTTTTAAACCTCCTTTCCGAGACAAGTTCACTCCTGGTGAGGCAAGTATTGCCTCCTTCCTTTATGTTTATGAATCTGCTATGGAAGGAGCGACTGACTACCAAAAAAAACCAGGTATATCCTTCCCTATTTGAATCAGATGGCTCAGGAGATCATGGTTCCCCAGATTTGCCACACTTTTCACCTGGGCTAGATCAAACAAGCTCTGATTGACGACTTTGATTCAAAACAGAGCTTACAACAGCAAAAATAGGCCTTTATGTGCCTTAGCCTGCAAGAGGGTGAATCAATCCCTTTATTTGTTGAGCGTTTCTATAGCAAAGCTCAACCTCTTTTGTTGGCCAAACTGCTCCCTCTAGATAATGCTATTGCAGCTATCGTGGTTAGCTTGGAATCTTACCCCTCTTTAACAATGCATATCTCCGCAGTCAAGAATACCTCCAAAACTGTACGGGATATCAAAGAGGCACTTCTAGCAGTAGCTGATGTTTATGAACTTGATTTTTTGCAAGATGTACCAAAATGGGAAGCAACTCTGACCTTTTCAGCCTCTTCTATGGCTATATTCCACTAGAACCCAGCTGTTTCAGAGCTGCAACGACCTAATACTCCTTTACCATGTGAGGATAACCAAAAATTATTGGCAGTTAAGGGGCATCGCTCCCCCCAGCTTTAGGTTCAAAAGCTCATCATAAGAAGGCAATTATCACTTTACCTGGTCCCTCTCATGCCAAGCGAACTACTATGATGAATAATGCATCAGACCCTCCTAAGCCGCTGCCTAAATCCCCCTCAGCCTCAACACAGGCTGCTTCTCGTTCAAAACCTGCCAATATGGGGCAGTATAAGCCAATCACTCCTAGGGCAACTATTAAAACCATTTTATTTTCCATCATCTTCCCCAAAAGTTGGTAAAGCCACGATGCTCCCTTCAAAAGTTAGAAGGGTAGATGAAAATGACAAAACCCTCCCCTGTGAGGAAATTAAGCTGGTTTCTCCGCCCCCTCTTAGTAACTCTCTGAGGTGCATTGATAATCCCTCTGATGACGAGTCTGAGGGGGAAGATGCAGGCTATTATGTATTGGGAGCCCTTGGAAGTGAAAGTTCCGGATAGGTTGAGGCCAGAAAGAATTGATATTGCTATAATACCATGATGAACTTACCTTATGTAAAAATTTACTCTTGGTTGTTATTGGCAAGCAACCCAGTAACCTTTTTACAGCCCAGGTTCAGTCTCTCATGCAATTCTTCTCATTGTATAAAATGAATTATTAATTGATATTTTTATGGAGAATATTATCCATAGTTGAGTATGAATTATTTAGACCAACGCTTGGCCAGCATTCCCGATTAAATACTCATGAAGTTGTACTTGTATTGATTTGTTCCCTATGATCTTGCCACCAATCTTTGCTGAGATACCCCAGTGACAATCTCTTCAGCCTAACACACAGTCGGCAGCTATCCCTGATTGTGGCTCTTTCTTCTCTAGGTCCCAGCTCAGAACTTTACTCTTCTCTCTGAGAGTTCTTCAATTATTGCCCTCTGCAATAATATCCTTGAGACAGAACAGCACAATAAAAGCTGATTGTTTAACTATACACTGAATTGATAATGTAACTAATGTTAATACTGTAATCACTGGTTTTTGTAGATAATGTTTTTTATTATAGTAAGTCCTAGGGAATATATATAGTGGGGAATTTGGCTTTCTAACCCTCGGTTGACACCTCTTCAATAAAATTACAGCCGTTGCCAAAAAATCACCCATCCTCGTCCCAGCAGCGAAGGTCTTCCCCATCCTGGCTAGGATTCCAACATAGTACATCCTCGAGACCTCAAATGGAAAGAGTCAGAAAATGTGTCCCTAATGTTTTCCTCTCAATCAAAGCGAATCAACCATATTTGGTTAGCGACCTGCTTAGATAATGGGACTTATTACCCATTAAGGCAGGTCACTCACCAACCGGTTGACTCACTAGTTACAGATGACATCATTCGCCTCACAACTTGCTATTCATTCCCAATCAGTTGGTGATGAAACCCAACTGATCCCAATCAGTACACCTTATAGTTAATCACTATCAGACGCCCCTATTTCATTGGCAACTCCGCACAATGAGATTTTAAGTATTCATCTAGATTGATCCCTGATGGATACAACCAGATGGATATCTAAAATCGAAAAACATAGTTACTCTGAAACTCGGGCCAATTAATTTCTGATTCACTTCGCCTTAGAGAATTTTCCCCTAGCAATACCAGGTAATCTAGCAGGCTGGGAATATGGGCAAAAATTTCAATATCATAACCAGTTTGTTGAGAGTTTCAGAGGTTATTGATACCGCTAGTGATGAAGACCAGCTTATTGGGACAGTGATACAATCTACCCAGCAGGTGCATACCCTCCAATATATTAAAGATAAAACCATGTGATAGCTAAACGCCTTGCTTCCACTCTCTGTTTGAAGGAGGCTTTGCCCTCCCGCTACTTTGTTAACACATAACCAAGTAATAGAGGTTGTTATCAATAAAATGCGCATTCTAGCCATCCTTAATATGGGCGCTTCAGTGAACATGGTCTTTTATAAGCCAATTAAGAAAATTAAGTTGGCGCCTGATCTGGACTATTCCCAAGAGTATGGAACTGCAAGTCCTAACAATACTTGAGCTATTGGGCCTACTCTTCTCTACCCATATGAATTGGGAATCTCCTACTTGCTACTGAGGTGGCTTTGGAAAACATCGCCTACGCCTGCTCCTTGGTACTCAATTCATGATTGAGTATGAGGGAATCATCAATATGAAACAGGGATTTCTCTCCCCTTCTAAATTACGAGGTTCCCCTAGTCTTTACAAATGATGAGCCTAATAAGAAGGAATATATATGCGTAGTTGAGTACACTTCTTCCGCCCTCACTATTATTTAAACCACATCAGGCAGAAACACAAAAAAGTCACCTGACTCTGTGGATGGTTCAGAGGCATACCATTGTATGCATCAGAAGAGGTAGTCGTCAATGCGGGTGAGTATAAGGTAATAGACACCAAAATTACTATGCAAATCACCCGCAACTGACTTCTGCACTTAACAAGGATTGATGTAATAAGCCCTTTGGAACCTCGGGTGTTGCCAGGTATCCTAAACCCTGCTTACCAGAGACCTATTAATCTTCTTCTGAGGAATCTCACTAACAAGGACATGGTTATAAAGAAGCGTAAGGAGATTGGAAAAGCCCTGTTACTTCCCATTGAAGACATCCACCAAGTCCATTATATTGGGACTATGCTAAATATGGGACTACCCACTGACCAAATAATCTGCGCTTTGCCCAACGTGCAGATTTCTGATGAGCTAACTCCCGCTGAACTTGATAAAGTTCATTCCTTACTGGAGTCCAATAGTGACATTTTCTCCAAATTAGATACTGGTTATGAGCATATGAAGGGCTGGTGCCACACCATTAATTGGTGATGCCAAGCCTATTCAATCCAAGCCTTATCTGAAATCAAAAGTTGAGGAGCTTTAGATGAAGACGGAGCTTAAACAGTTACTGGACGCAGGGCTACTGGTGCCTTCTTAAAGTCCCTGGTCATCTCCACTTTTTCTCATAAAAAAGTAGAATGGTGGCCATTGAGTAGTTATGGACTACCACAAGCTGAATAACCTCACCAAGAAGGAAAGCTACCTATTTTACAAATCAATGATGCTCTGGCCCATGTCTATGGGTCTAAATTCTTTTCTGCTATTGACTAGTCTTGCGGATGCTGACAAATGGACCTTTCTCCGCAAGACCAGGAAAAGTAAGCGCTTATCTGCAGTGAGGGTCTTTTCCAACCTACCTAATTACACTATGGTTGTACAATGCACCTGCTTCTTTCCAGCGAGCCATGGACCACATTTTTCAGGACCTGAAGTTTAGTTACGTGATTGTATATCTAGATGATATCACCATTTTTCTTATACCTTTAATGAGCATTTTTCTCATTTAAAGGAAGTTTTCCAACGGTTGCAGGCCTCTAACTTTAAGATGAAGCCCTCCAATTGTACTTTCTTCAAAAGGAAGTTATACTTCCTGGGGCACGCAATATCTTCAGATGGGATCCAGCCTCTCCAAGATAAGGTCAAGGGGATATCCAAGATACCTGCCCCCAAAAACCTCTTTTTTTCAGGTTTTTTTAGGCATGATGGGGTACTACCATCACTTCATCCCCAAATTTGCGCAGCTCAGTCTGCCCCTCATACGCCTTCTAACTAAAAACACCCCTTTCCATTGGGGAGTAGGACAACAAGCTGCTTTTGAAATACAAAAAAAAACTACTTCAGAAACGGCCAATTATGCGCCACCCTGATTATAGTAAACCCTTCATGCTGTTTACTGATGCTTCTAATTACGCAGTTGGAGCTATTTTATCCTAACTGGATGAGCATGGGGTTGATCACCCCGTTTCATATATCAGTAAGATGCTTTCAAAGGCAGAACGCAACTATAGCGTCACTAAGAAAAAATTCCTGGCTGTCTTGCTTGCTGTTAAAACACTATCGCCCTTTCTTATATGGGACCACAATTAAAGTGATTATTGACCACGCCTCCTTAAAGTGGTTACAAAATATGAAAGATCTCAATGGGAGGTTGGCACGCTGGGCTTTATAGCTCAAGCACTACGATATAATCATTGTACACCGAGCTGATGCAAGCCACATAAATGTAGATGGATTGATTAAGCTGCACATCCTTCATTTAGATAATAGTGAAGTGGAGCGGATACATGATCTTCTAATGACCCCTGATGCTTGGGAGGATGAGAATGAACCAGTTCAGATGATGCTAGCTCGCCATACCTGTAACACGAAGGTGGATAATGGCCATCTATTTAAGAAAGTGGGGGTGAACTGGTAACCCTACCTCCGACCTTCAGAGCGAGTACCAGTCATTCTGGAGTCTCATGCCCTCCTAGGACATAGTGGAGTGAGGGATACTCTATGAGTGGGTAAAAGAACGCTACTATTTAGAGTGAATCATGGAGACCATCGTCAAAGTCTTAGATGCCTGTTTAACATGTAAGAAGCAGTCCAACTTCAAAAAAAAGTATCAATATCAGCCTACCACCCCTCAACAGCCTTTCCACACAACAAGTCTCAATGTGGTTGATCCTCTTCCCCAAACTACAGGTGGAAATCGATTTATATTGGTTGGGATTGATCACTTTACCAAATGGGTCGAAGCAGTGGCTATCCCAGCTCAGATGGCTAAGGTTATGGCCACTTTCTTCCAGTATATCTTTACCCAACATTGTTGCCCCTAAGTTTTGCTCTGTGATAATGGTAAAAACTTCACCTCCCAAGTGGTGAAGATCCTCGCAACTTCCATAGGCATCCAACAGCTCTTTTCCACCCCCTATAACCCTTTGGCCAATAGTACCATGAAAAGAGAAAATGGGACCCTGGTTTCTATATATTGCGGAAAATGGCTACTTCAGATCCCCTCCACTGGGATCAGTACTTACCAAGATCCCTCATGGCGTACATAAGCTATCATCGGGTCCTCAAAATGCCTTCTGAGTATTGTATTAATGAGAACCTGGGGTTCCAGCTTTTCTTGCAAAAGATATCTTCACTGATAAGACTGATCCCAAGCAAGCTATGAAAAAGGTAGCCCAGCATATCATACAGTTGTAATCTGAGGCAATGACCTACTTAGCAAAGACAGTCACAAAATAGGGTCAAGCCAAAAATGAGCTCCGGGCCCCTCTTCCTTCCTTCCAAGTATCTTACTTTGTGCTTTACTATCATAATTTTATAACCCCTAGAAGGGAGAAACTTTGGTCCACTTGGAGAGGCCTAGTTCAGTCACATACAAGTAAGGGATGAGTACTTGATCAAATCTCTCACCTCTGGAGTCACCACAAATTGAGTACATGGCCACTTTCTACGGCCTTATTCTCCACCAACATTCTTGAGGGGGCGATGTCAGACATTTGGCATCTAGGCTACAAAATAAGAATGTTTTGGGGAATAATCGGCCAACAAGGGGAATTGGTAGACATCTGAAATTCTCCAATACTAAGGAGATTATTTCCGAGTTATATCAAGGTTTGGTCATCCAAAAGACCCTGGCCAATTCTTGGTGGAACCCCATTAATTGGGGTAACACCATTTTGAAACCTGCACGGGCAACTAACGTAAAATTGAGTAGGTGTGTTACTCCACCCACGCAACAGACTGTGGGACAACCATTGGAAGGTACATCATCAACCACAATAAAGTCCTTCCAAACACCTACGCGGGGACCACCCCTTTTATAGGCATGGCGGAGGTCCCCCCAGGTGAAAGTATATTAGCAAGCGGTGATTGGTTAAGATGCATCAAGACATTACTGCATGGGTACATTCTTCCCCAAAACCCCATTTCAAACATCATTTCACTAAAAAGTAACTCAAATTTCCCAAGATCTGATAGGAGCATATCCCATATTTCTTAATTCAGAATTCGTCTAAGCTATTCCAAACCTATCATTAAATTCCCTCAACCCTCAAAACAGTTTAAATACTGATCGGTCATATTTCAAAGGGGATTGACACTCTTTTACCCCCACACAGTGCCAATAAACTTTAAAATAGCCCATATTTTATTAAGTTTTTAAGATTAAAAATTTTATTATTCTTGAGGTATTGAAAACCCCATTGTTGGTTTTTGGGGTATTGAGCACCAAGTGAGCATCAACAAACCCAAAATCCAAAAATTACATTTTTGCACATCTTAAGTTGTGGTCATCTTGAGCAAATAACACACAATATTCTTCAAATAATTGTAGCACATCTTCTTACTGTTGTTTGGATAAATCAGTCAGCTGCTCTCAATCCAGTAAAACACTAATTCTTTCAACAGTTTTCACCAGAAATCCCATTTTAGGTATTGACCCAAGATCATGAAATTCGCTATGTTCTGCCATCAGGAGCAAATGCAGAAACATAATGATTTGATAATCTTCAACTTTCATTAGTTTTTCTCCCAGATTGGCTTGGATTATTATTATTTCTCTGTGACCTGGCATAATATTTCCTGGCGCCACCCATAGCTCAATCCTCTTTTTTTCTCCATGGGTTGACGACTTCTCCATATAGCTGTTCTTGGAGTTTATCATTAACCCTGTGTTAACTACAATATTGGTTCCTAGTAGAGTAGTGTTATTTGCATTCATCCTTGTAGGTAAACCGCAACTCTCCATGATTTATATTGGCATTTCTCTCCATTTTCGACCAACTAATTTATATAATGTCAACAATGCTGTCATTGTAAATCAGATTGGCAGAAATTTCCTTTTCATAAGTGGGGTCTATCCTTTTCGCTGATACACCAAGGGCAGCGTCTGTTCCAATATTGTCAGAGTGTTTTCTTTGAAGTCGCACTTTAACCCATACTTCTTCAAGAACTCCGTCCCAATGAGTTTATTTTTATTCAAATTAGCCAGTACTATAGCGGGAGCTGATACCACCAGTGATCTGAACTGAAGTCATAGCAAACTATAGGCTCCATATGGTATGGTAATCTGGTCTGGTGGTTCCATACTCTTTTTGATGCTCCAAATTTGGAGAATTCTTCATTCATTTCACTAATTTGGTGGAAACTAAGCTGATAGGCGCTCCAATATCATTTATTTCTCACACTCTTACTTTATTGACTAACAATAATGCATAGTTACACTCTGAGTATTGCAATAAGGTCTTTACTGAGTATTTAGTAGCATCATTTGCAAAATCAAGAGTTTGAATTAGTTGATTTGATGAATCAGGGAAGGACTCCTTGATTGCGCTTATAGGTAAGGAAATGTTTGTCTCATCCAACTTCTTTTTAACTAAATCTTCAGGGCTTTTGGCAGACCTGATTTTCTCCGCCAACTGTCATGTGTATGTTTGAGCAACCTCTTTAATGATTTTGGTATCAATCCACTTCGCTTTAGCTTGGGTAATCGCACTGACATCCAAGTTGACCACCTGATAAAGGGGGTCAGGCACATCACCTTCCACAAATAGATCAGAGATGTCAATATCATCGTTCACTATATCAGGCGCAAAGGATTAACAGTAGTACTAGATCATCTCTTGTCTATACTGCTGGTCCTTATATCAACTCTGAACCGGTTTCCTTTTCCTTGGTATGAAAAAAATTAACTCGATCCTTTGGCTTCTTGTCCCAACACTGAACAATTACATGGCCAAGTTTCCCGCATTGAAAAATAGCAGATTGACATTTTATCACTCATTTTGACCTTCAAATTTTTAACCGTTATATTTCAATTCTCAGGCTCCTTAGAGGGTTCAGAAAAATTAACAATATTCTTAGCCTTCATCTGAGTCACTTTAAAAGTTTAGTTGAGAGCTTTAAAGGTCGCTACAAGCATCTTCAGATGGTCCACCATCTTTGAGGTCATGGTTTGATTTACTAATGCCGTCCTTAATATGATGCAGTTTGCGGTAGGTCTGAAGCGCCTCCTGCATGGCTATGCACACATTGAACTCAGTAAGCACTTTTGACCAAGCCAGGATCTGGGAATTTTGACAAAAATGAACAGCGAAAGTGGCTAAGGTCTCATCTTTTCAGAATTGTTTACCTATAAATTTTTGCTTGTGATTAGCTATTCTATATAGGTTTCTAACTTCCAACATGATTTCTTCTTTTGCTTCAGCATACAACCAGTTAGCTCCACTTTTGTGAGGTCACACCAGGTATTGGAATTTCGTGAGAAATTATGATAAGCAGGTGCTATGAAGGCTACGAAATCATTAGTTCCATGGCTCTAGAGAAGATTGACACAATTGCAACAAAGTTACTAGTTCTGTTGCTATAGTTAATTCCAATCAGAGATACAGAATCCTGTATGAGAAGAGACCAAAATTAGGCTATGAAAGACAAAAATCGTGGTACTTTATTTGTTAGAAATGAGTGATATTTATAGGGGTAGATTTAGTAGTTATTTGTGAGGATTTTCGGGATGCACCTGAGGTAAGATCTTTCCTATTAGATGACTAATATTGCTGATTATTAATACCATACTTATGATGGCCAGATCTGATAAGATTCTTATTTGATGAGACCAATTTTCTTATATGATTTTCTGCCTCATCAGATAGCTTAGCATCATCCTTCAGAGAAGGTTAATAACTCTGAAGGGTTGATTGTCAGTCTATCCTTGAATTGGATATCTCTGACATAGATTTTGCAATCTCATTAGACCAAGATATCAAATCTCAATCTTGAGTAATTTTGGTCTTCAAGTTGAATCCCCAACAATGCCCCCCTTAAGATCTTGCCTAGGGGGCACATACTTATGAAGAAATCTACTATGCACTATATTGATAACAGTACCAGTATCAACAGCTGCAATGGAATATTCAATACCCCAATGATAAATAATACGGTAATGATCAGCCCATAAGGTGTCAATTTTTTGAATCCTTCCTCCCGGCCTATGGTGATAGAAGAGTACAAGATCCCCAACTTAATATTCTAGTAGCATAGTTCTACTAGTTTTGATTCTTGTTCCCTCTTTTAAGGTGGTAGTAGCAAGGGAACTTGAAGCTAAATCTTCTACTCAGATGATCTCATCAGCTAGTCTCCTCATAGCTAAATCAGTAGTTTGCGGGGTAACCTCCTCAAGTATAGGTAGTACACTTGAGGGTAAAATAGAATCCTAAACATATAGAGCTTAAAAAGGAGACATTCCAATTATACGATAGTAGCTAACTCTATAGGCTAAAATCACACTAGGAAAATAGAGATTCCATCTAATAGGGTCATTGGAAGCCATCTTTTGAAGAATGGCTACAAGGGTACCATTTGCTCTTTTTACTGCACCATTAGTAGAAGAGATTGTATGAGGATGTAAATGACTGATAGGTACCCATTAATTTAGTAATCTCGGATACCACCTGAGAAATGAAGTTTGTCCCATTATCCAATAACAGGACTTTTGGGCTACCATTCCTGGAGAAAACTTGCTTAAAAGAAAGGACACCATAGCCTTAGCGGTGACCATGGAGACTGAGATAGCTTCAATCCATTTAGTAAAATGGTCAATAGCTAACGGAATATATCGATGTTCATAAGTGGCAGTAGGGAGAGGACCCACCACATCGATACTCATAGTAGAAAAAAGTTCAGAAGATCCCGCAATTTTGTTTTGAAACATCAGATTCCCACCATGTTTTTGTTGGCAAGTGAGTCAAGTCTCCAACACATTGTGTACAGATTCCAGAATATTATCCCAATAACAATGATTTTTCAACCACTGTAGGGTCTTAGCGACAGCTCCATGCCCTACAGTTTGATGAGCCTCCATTATAGTATCATTCCTTGCAGAGGGCCAAATAAAAAGCAACCACTTAGATCTAACTTCTTGTATAATGAACCTTCTTTAACATGAGTTTATTTGGTTAAGGATTGTAGCTTTAAAATATTATCCTTAGATTCCCAGTACCAGAGCTCAGGTCTACCAATCAAGTTATAGATGCGATCCTCCTCAGCAGAGAATAACACTAGTATAGGCAATTGAGAAAGTCCATCAGCGTTTTAATGAATAGCTCCAGTGCGATGTTGAATAGTGAAGTCATGATTCTGGAGCTTTAATGCCCATCTAGCAAAGCGTCAATCAGGATCCTTCATTTGTTGCAACCACTTCAAGGAAGCGTGATCCGTAATGATAGTGAAATGTTTGCTATAGAGGTAAGGGCGGAAATGCTTGGTGACGGACAAAACTGCAAGGCATCCTCTCTCTGTAACGCTATAATTGTGATCAGCCTTAGAAAGGGTTTTAATAATGTATGCAATGGGGTGATCAACCAGGTTTGTATCATGTTGAGCCATAATGGCTCCAATAACAATATCATTGGCATCGGTAAATAGTATAAAAGGTTTGGAAAAATCAGGATGGGCTAAGATTGGTGCACTCACTAAGGCTTGGTGCAACAGATCAAAAGCTTGCTGCTGCGATTCTTCCCATACAAAAGGGACTTCCTTGTGCAAAAGGTAAACTAAAGGCTCCGCAATCTCCACAAAATGAGGGATGAATTGTCAGTAATAACCAACCATCCCTAAAAACACTTGAATATTGCGCAAGCTTTTAGGAACAGGCATGTCCAAAATAGCTTGTATTTTATAAGATAAGGGTAAATACCCTTGCAATTAACTTTATGACCTAAGAAATCTATCTCAGTCTTTAAAGGAAGCACACTTGGATGGTTTTAGCTTAAGTGAAGCTTGACGCATCCAACCAAATACTTCCTTTAAATGAGCCAAATGCTCGTTAAAAGTGCGTGAAAACACAGTAATATTGTCTAAATAAACCAAAATACAAGAATTTTTCAAATTCCCAAACAAGCCATCCATGGCTTGTTGAAAAGTAGCAGGGGCATTACAAAGCCCCTGCGGCATACAAGTGGGATCAAATAACCCGTCACCAGAGATTAAAGCACTTTTTAAAAATCTTCTGGAGCCAGTTCAATTTGTCATTAACTACTCGCAAGGTCCATAGATGAGAAATATTGTGACCCAGACAATAATCTCAATAAATCATAAATGTGAGGTAGAGGATAAGAATCCTTTTGGGTAACAGCATTGAGCCGACAATATTCCATAACCACTCTATGGCCCCCATCTTTTTTTTCAAATGAGTAGTAAAGGAGAAGCCCATGGACTCTTAGAAGGCGTTAACAGCATCGCATCAAGGAGTGTGTTTCAACTTCACTGAGACCTGAGCCTCCTCGACTTTAGATTTGTGATAATATCAAGCTCAAATAGGAGGAGTATCCCTGGTTTTCATCTGATTCTGCACCTCTTTCATTAGCCTAAAATATTCAGGACCTTTGGCAAATATATCCGCATACTTTTAAATCAGAGCCTCAGCTTCATGCTGTTGTTCTGGAGTAAGTAAATCCCCAAATTTGACGTCATTTCTAGCAACAATAGGGGGATCTTCTAGCCCAAATTCACGTAAATCTTCACATCTTGAGATGGATAAGATTTCACTCACAGGAGTAGGCTGAACATAGGGGATGGGGTTATTGCGATTCAATCACATAGGTCAAGAAGTGAGATTATCTAGTAGAACTAAAACAGTCCCATTGTAGGCAGGATCAAGTATACCAGGGCATGGTAAAGCCTCCAAATGAGAGGGATTTTTGTTACTGAAGATCTCTAACACATGATCAGTGGGTACAAATACTTGTACTCCTGTATCAATGATGACTTGAGATTTTGGGGAAATGGTAATCGAGAGAGTTAGAATATAAAGGCATTCCCTCAGAGGCACAAGCTGATGGAGGTGGAAGTATAGTCCTTGGTCCCAAGATTTGGTATTCAAGACGAGAGATAGAAGTGGGGTATTCCAATAAGCAAACATGTCAATTGAGTTTGCCTTTGCTATTGGGAACATCTTGTAGAATTAAAGGTATCTGGTACCCAATTAAAGAAAGGCTATTGTCCTTAAGGCTGATTATCGCATCAAAATCAATGAGAAATTTCGTTCCCAAAAGCAGGTCATAGCAGTTGTTGTCCAACACTACTGCAGGAGCTGAAACAACCAACTTTCCAAAGCACATTGGAAGAGAGGAATAAGCTCCTATAGATTTAGTGTAGGAAGGACCAGTAGTTCTGTAGTCTTGAGAATGGTTTAAGTCCAGCGCAAATTTGATTTTTTTTTCATTAGCCTGGATGAGATTACATTGATGGGCGATCCCATCAATGATAGCCAAAACTTTCACCTTATGCACAATGACTTCCACCTGGGTCACATCAGTGCCAAAGTTTGGGATTGAAAACACCGAGAGATTAATTGATTGGATTGAATTAGAAGAAAATAAACAGAAGCGTAAGCAGAAATAGTATCTTTGTTGGCTAATTCATCAGGGACATCAAGCTCACCAGTAGCGGAGTCACATAACAGTCTGTAGAAGAGTTAAAAGGTTTTGATGGAGGCACAAGAAGTAGGTCATAACAGGGAGCCTCTTTCCCTATGCTGACTCCTCTTTTTTCAATTGCTCCAATTGTTTTTTCCAACATTGAGATACCACATGACCCACGAGACCACAATAAGCGCATGTTTCCTTCTTTGGTTTAGGTTTGGGTTTAGGTGGCATCACATGGATATAAGAACGAGGGTTATTAGCGGAGGTCAGGTGTGCCACACCATTAGGAATCTCCATGAGCGCTTCCTTGATGTCCATAATGGATCTGAAATTTTGTTTAAGTGATTTTAAATGTAGTAGCAACTGAGTGCAAGAAGCGAACGCACTCATTACAGCCTATATGGCACCATCTACCATAATCTGGTTGCAAGTAGCAAGAGTTTAGACCTCATGGTAGAATCTTTTAGCGAAAATTTGGATGGACTCTCCTCATTTAATTTTAATACTCATAAAGGCTTGCTGTTGGTTAGAAAGGATTTGATCACTCCTGAATTCCTTAATAAGGGGGTCTTCACTTGAGCCCACATATTGCAAACCTTCAGGTGAGGAACCATGATCTCTTGTGCAAACTGGCTTAGTCAAGTGGTAATATTCCAGACTTTATGTTGATCTGTTGCCCTGTCCATAGCACGCTCATAGACCAAGAGGAACGAATGGATGCTACCTTCAACTGGCTCAAACTTATTCTTAAAGGTAGGTTTGAAGGTAGTGGGTTCATTACTCAAGAATGTACACCCAATACTAAGACTGGATCAGCTTCAGAGGGTTCAGATTCTAAGATACGAGCTTGAGTGGGAATTTGATCAACTTGTTGCTTTAAATGATTGAGGTCCTCCTATAAAATATGAACCCATTGAGCTAGATGATTATTCGCAGGTTGTTAATTCAAGTTAGAAATGGCATTGAACATTTCTTCCTGCTTGGTTTTCAAGTACTCCACATCTGCAAATAACTGTTCAATGGAAGCATTTAACCTTGAAAACTGGGTTTCTTGCATAGTTTGGTTAGCATCGCATAAGCAATGAGCATTATCCACGCCATCCAATAAGTTGGTCAAAGAGTAATCTGGTCAGTCAGAAGGCCTTCCAATGATAAGAAACACCCTTGTGCTATGGCTTAGATTTGGGTTTCTAACGCCTGACTCTCAATACTAGTAGAATTGAAGGTTCAGAATCGTGCATTGGAAGTGAGGAGCCTGGGGGACCAGGAGATCCTGGGGGTCCTTGCAACCCATCTCGACCTGCTGGCCCTGGTGGGCCTTGTTGATCCACCAAACCAGGAGGACCACTTTCACCAGGAGGTCTCAGGGTTAATGAAGGGGAACTAGGTGGTCCCAGCGGTCCAGGAGGACCAACAGGGCCAGGTCCACCTTCTTTGATAGTATCCACCATTTGGACAAGATGTTGGACTAGCCCTTCAAGCTCACAAAAACGCTCTTATGTTTGACCCGCAATTATCCCAGTTGTCTCATAATCTCATCCTCAAGGGTGGTGATATGGTGGTGAATAGGGTTAGTGACATTGCTAACCTGCTGCGATACTTCTTGGTCAATGTATCCCACAATTCCATTATCAATTCTCACTAACTGGTTATGTATATTGTTGATTTTTCTTCTATTATTGAGAATGGCTTCCCAATTATCCCTTCCAAAGTTAGAAGCCGTCATTAAATGAGGATAACTGAAAGTGAAATTGTTGCGCCAGGGTCAGATGGCTCTGGATCTCGAGATGATGCAATCCCAAAATCTGGAGTACATGGTGAATAGCGGGATGGACATAATGCCGGAGGTACTGCTCAGTTCTAGCTAAACCAACTTTGGTAGGTTGTAACACCGCTCAGTTATATAAGTTCATCATATTTTCAGCAACTTTAGATACTCAGTCTCTATTAGGACGAGCACCAGGCTGGATAGTCCCCCTTATCAAGCCTTTGACCCTTCCTTCTACATTTGCAGCTTAAATCTAATAATTAGTTTGGTCAGGACCCTTGATGGCCAAGTCCATAGAAGCTTGAAATTGCAGATTATAAGTATTAGCGGAAGGCATCTCTTGCCTGTTGGAGTGTACCCATCAGGTGATACTCATTGATTCCTCAGAAGAGGGGCTTTCTTCACTAGACATAAGCATCGTTGTAAAAGTATGTTTTCACCAGGTTGCCGCAGAAGCAGACCTGGCAGAAAGCACCAGTATTGAATTTTATGAGAAATTATGATAAGCAGGTGCTAAAAGAGGCTATGAAATCATTAGATCCGTGGCTTTAGCAAAGATCAACACAATTGCACCGAAGTTACTAGTTCCATTGCTATAGTTGATTCCAATCAAAAATAAAGAGTCCTGTATGAGAAGAGACCAAAATTAGGGAAATCTTTCTTTCTCTTTAGTACCTAAGTCAAAGACAAATTCCGATTTTTAAAAAAAATACAAAACATGACCACTCAATTGAGCCAAAACTTATTAATGTCGATGAAATTGATGCCTGCTGCCCCAGCCTGGGGTGGTGGTGTGCCACTATCTGGCATCTTTTGGCCACCGCCAAAGTGTGCCCAGGCTGGCTCTGCTAGCCCTCCCAATGCTACCAGGCATTATGTCCCCCTCAGGACTTGGCCCACCACCTCGCCAGCTCTCAGGCGGTGCTCTGGAGCCCTTTGGTGCTCCCATGAAGCAATTTGCGTTTTGGCCTCCATGTCAAATTTGGAATCTCTTCCCTTATGCAATTGCAGCCATCATTAAGATGGCCACAGCAGTTTTCAAACCCACCAGCTACATTGACTTCCACCCCTTTAAGGGGTACTTCAACCTCAGCTTCCACTCTGAAGCCAAAGCAGCGGCAGCAGCCAAGCTGCCATTAATTTATAAAAATTCCTTTGCCCACCATTTGCACCCTGTTCCCGGATGAGGCCACTTTGGTGGTCCAATTCGCCAAGTTGCCCTCCTTCATTTCCCCAAACGCCTCTGCCATGAGCTCACAGAGGGTTTGGCCATTTATGGCGCAGACCCTGTGTTGCAGTTCGTGGTGCCCCATGGGGCAAATTGTCTGGCAGGCCCTCACGCCTTCACGTTTATCTGACCATTTCATCGCAACACCCACCTCATGATTCCCCCTGCACCATGATCAGGTCCACCCTGATCATCTTATTTGGGCGCGTGTTGAAATTAGCTGCACCATCTGCCCCTTGTGTTTCAAGCATAATCACTTGAAGCACAAGTGCCCTATGACTACTGCTTCCACTGCATCCACCACTCAGGGCTCAGGTGCCACCCTGGTGGCTGTCTCGCCCCAATTTTTTGAATGGGTCTCAATCCTCCCACCCCCAACGTTGGGGAATTCTGGTGCTGCTTCCAAAGCAGCAGCCAATCAAAATTTAAGCAAAACAAAAAAAAATTGAAAATTTGACCGGATTATGAAATCCTGAGTTGATGGCTGAACCAGTTTCAGCTGAGCTGCCATGGTCAACAGCATGTGGCCAATCAGCTCTGGCCACAGCCCCAATCCCTGTGGCTGTCCCAGCGCTGGCCAAATCCAATCCATTTAAGGCTATTGAATGGATTGAGGAGGACAGATGGCTGAGACACGTGAAACTGGATTTTTGCTTTGGAGGAGTTCTTTGGTGACCCTCCCTAATCACGTTTCCATCATTTTTGTCCAAAAAAACAGGTTTCCTGTTTATAAAAATATTATCACAATGGCAGTTGCGGCTGCAGCTGCCCCAGCCAACACCCTCCTCCAACAGCAACTCCATGGGACAATGGAGCCCCTTGTTGAGTGTATTCCTATCCCCAATTTTCCTCATGATTTTGAGGAAGATAAGAGTACAAAATTGAGGAGCTTGCTTTCAATACGAGCCACGCTTGCATCAATGCAGCAAAAATTTCTCATTTTGACCCCAATTATCCTAAAACCCGCCGGTGCATCAAGTCATTTACTTGTGTGCTGGCTCTCATCGTTTTTGCTGAGCATCAACTTGCTCAATATGTTGAGGTGATGGACACCGTCAGCCTCATTAACAAAGAAAACCCCCAACTTTACCTCCTTATGTCCCATGTCGCTGATGCTCTCACCCCAATGCTGTCCACCATGGTTCACCAGCTAAAGCAGGCTCTGGACAAAAGTTTCCCCAAAGCCTCCTCGCCATCTGATATGGCTTCCTAGGCTGATAACCTAGTGGCTATATTAGGAATTTTTTACTTTTATGATAATCCCTTTGTTTGGCCCATTTGTGAATAAAGATGTGTGGTGGCTTCCCCTTTTGAGTTGGGCACCACTAATACTAAAAAAAGAGACCAAAATTAGGCTACGTGAGACAAAAATTGTGTTACTTTATTTATTAAAAATGAGGTATTTATAGGGGTAGATAGAGTAGTTATTCTTGAGGATTTTCAGGATGCACCTGAGGTAGGATCTTTCCTATTAGATGACTGATATTGCTGATTATTAATACCATACTTATGATGGCCAGATCTGATAAGATTCTTATTTGATGAGACCAATTTTCTTATATGATTTTCTGCCTCATCAGATAGCTTAGCATCATCCTTCAGAAAAGATAGATAACTCTGAAGGGTTAATTGTCAGTCTATCCTAGAATCAGATATCTCTGATGTATATTTTGCAATCTCATTAGGCCGAGATATCAAATCTCAATCTTGAGTAATTTTGGTAATTGTAGTTGAATCCCCAACACACTGGCAGGAGATATCTGCCAAATGACTCGATTAACCATAGGCGTTGTATCAGGAATCATTTCTGACATGCCAGTGAACAATTCAGGCTATTTTGGGGTTAGGGTGTCTTCCTAACTGAAATTCACAGGTATTTTCATTAGCTTTGTCCGCCTTGATTTTCACACAATCACATTTGTGATTTTTAACTCCTCAATGCACTTCATCATTTATTCCATATCTTTATGAATAAGGCGTAGATGCTCTTGGGACTCTTCACGTTCAGTTTTTTGTAACAAACTTTCTTTAATGAGTTTACCCTCTTTTCGCTTCAAAGAGGCAACTTTTTACATCGATGAATCCCCCCCTTGGGTTGGGACCATCTAGTACTAAAAAAAAAGAGGCAACTTTTTAGCAAAGGTCGTTATTAATGTTCCTAACTTTTTCAATCACCTCTTCCACTTTGATTACATGCTCCTTCAAGGTATTGACGTCATCTTGAGATGCTGAGATTAGCACTTTTCTGATTTACAGTCTGCATCTCCATCCAGAGCATTTGAAGTTCGTTCTTATAAGACATTATAGATTAAATTTGGTTCTTGACAATCAACTACCCCCTTTAGTGAGCCCCAGTTGTTAAAATTTGGAGCTTGACTCTGAAGACTAAAGCTTGCTTTAGCTCTCTTATTTAACTTCACAAGTTCTTGATAAATCACGTTGATTTAATTGGCTGAATAACCTGAGGCAATAAAAGTATGATTTCTATTTCTTAAGAAGAGTGCTCTGAAAGCCAGATTGAGAAAAAAGTTCCAATGCTAAACAGGTGCTTCTTCCTTGTGAAGTTATCTTGAAATTTGTAGAAAACTCATATTATTCTCTTCACGCAGAGCCAGAAAGATATCTGTTAACAAA
The DNA here is from genome assembly GCA_022478985.1 of Massospora cicadina. Taxonomy (NCBI): domain Eukaryota; kingdom Fungi; phylum Entomophthoromycota; class Entomophthoromycetes; order Entomophthorales; family Entomophthoraceae; genus Massospora; species Massospora cicadina. The sequence continues at coordinate 5,181 of JAKSZP010003118.1, read as the reverse complement.
CAACCAACTTAAGGCCATCCAATCCTTGTACTCTTATCCTAAAAGCAAACTATAATACAATGATAAAAAAGTAAGTTTTTAAATAGAGATCTGCTTTATTATGAAATAATGGGGACTCTATAATACAACAGGCGCACAGCTTTTCAGCTTCTCACTTGAAATTAGCTTTTCCTAAAAGTTTTTTGTAACACTCAAAATTTTTTTCAATTACTATATTTTGACTCAGGTTTAGCTTTTCTGAATCTGAATCAAATTGTTTTAATTAAAAGATTTTTGTTTGCTGTCAAGTTTAATTGCTTGGTTGTGCCTCGCCCAAATTATTAATTAGACTTTTACAAGCCTAATCAATGATTTGGGTGAGGCCCCTGAAGGGCAGCCATAAACTGGTGTGCCCACAATTCCAAAGCTCATGTTGGTTGCTGACTGAATCTAATTGTCATATGTTCAATAGGGACATAATAATGTTAACATGCTTAATTTATTATGGAACATATCAGATATCAATAGTTATAGATCAGGAATATTTTAAGCATATGTGAAGCATAAGATCTGTGGCCTAGCAATTCCACTTAATAATATTTGACTTTGATGACACAGGCTTGAAGGCTTTGTTGGATTGGTCAGACTTAAAATAATAGCCAACTAAATGACTCGGGCATGTGGGCTTTTTTGGTCCATGTCAAAATTAGTTTTTAATGTCAATTAAGTTTTTGATCAAATTAATTACTAAATAGTGGAACGAATTTCCTTGGTAAGTGCTGTCAATTGCTTGAGATGAGTATTGGTTCAGCTATTTGCAAGAGTTAGAAACGCTGTCTTGAGAATAGCTCTGAGTTTGAGACCAACTTTGAGGCATTTGGAATATCTTGAGTCAAATGGGTTGTAGACCCTCAAAAAAACTTGTTACTTTCTCTGGCAAAGTGACAATGAAATTGAGGCGTCATTGATAAAGATGTGGTGAACATCAAACCCTATAAATTATCCCAAGTTGATACTAATAAATTATCATCAACTATTACCACAAGTTTATAGTTTAATAAATAAGCTCTTTTATATTTAATACTTTACATTGTATAAAATCGAGAATTTACTTAGGATCAGTAGGATCAGGGCAGCGTGCCATCTTCTAAGTAATGACAGAAGAATACAGCTTCAAGTATAATTACCAAGGAGTTATATCTTAACAATAGTCACCGTCTGGTCTATTGTCTTCATACAATAGACGTTTGAAACTCCATCTTACCGCAGAAGAAGAACCAGCCATCCTTAATAGACCTAAAATTCAACAAGTGGCGCTCATGGCTGGGAATGCAGATGTTGACCTCACTGAGTATGGGAGTATCCCAATCAATTATTTAGAACTATTACTGGGCCCAATGGGAATACTGAAATGAATGTGTTCCAGATTAATTGGAATGACATACCTATTAGTACATACCCTGATGAACACATTTGACCTGAAGAGCTGGAACATCTTGAACATCAGTTGTTAAGTTAGTATCAAATGGGTAAGGGCCTGCAGACAACAGTAGTAATTCTCTTTATCACCAAGGACAGCAAGAGGTGTTGTGGATGAGATATTTACCTCATCATCAATTGAGCGTAGCTCAAGTCTGAAATAATTTAATTGGGATAGAGAAGATCGCCCAATACTTAATTGAATTAGTACACCCCACTTCCAGAAATTCTCATATGACAATTGCCTGCCATCACGCAGCCATTACCAAGTTAGTAACTTCTCACGCAACTCCAGCCAGGTGGCCCAAATTTTGAATGAGCTATTAGAGGCTAACTTTGCTGAAGTACGTTCTAGTTTGGAAGCAAACTATAATCTAGCTACTTAAGCTAATGACAGGGTAGCAGAATTAGCAAATGTGCTAAATGACAGATTGCTCCCATCTTTGACAATTTCTTAGAATAAAGAGGTTTTACCAAACCTTAAGTTAACAATATCACACAGACTTCCATTAATGTTTTGATGTTTAAGAGCTTAATCACAAAGCCTAAGAGGCTCAATTAAACCATAACGATGAATTTTGTGACCAGTATAGATTACTGAGCAACAAAATTTCGCAAATAAAGGATAATACACCAGAAAATCAACTACTAGCAAACACAATTTGAAGGCCAAAGGGCTGAAAATGAAAAAAATCAAGACTCTATTGATCGTCTTAATCTACAGATTAATAATCTCAATGATGATGTTACTGCTATTAATGAGTTGAATAATATTTTTCATGAAGAAGTAGAACATTGTAAGAAGACAATTAAGGAAAAGGACCAAGTGATTTTCACCTTGAAACTACAAACTACTAGCTTGAATGAGGAAATTGTGAAGTTAATGTTAAAAAATTGTGTTAATTGGGAAAATGAAATAAACAATCAAATCTGAGCTTTGGACAATGGGCGTTGCCAATGTACCATAAACTATTCAGCTGAAAACGCTTCTGAATACTATGAGGACAAAGCTTTGGAAGTAGCTACTGAAATGAATGCTGTGCCATGTCGACAAATGCCTAGCAATATGGTTACTTTGGCCAACCCCAACACCTTAAACCATGGCGCAGTGCCTCAGGCCCTAGTACACCTGGCCCAAGCCAACAAAGAAATAATTGTGATAACTATGGTCAGAAAGCGATAATTACAAACCAGCAAATCTTCCTGCATTTGACAAGAAAGGAAGTTTAACCACATTTGTCAAACATTTTAATTGGCTATGTATGGGGCCAGCAACCGCAACAAAGCAGCCACTATGATTGATGTTTGGATGAGTGGAGCATTGAATTGATTATGCCCCATATCAACTAAAATCCAACTTACGCTGAAGTAAAAGAGGCTGTGCTTTATGAATTTGGAGGTCCAGAACGAATGTCAACCAGAAAACCTAAATTTATGAACATTTGCTTTAAGAATGATGAAGCAATTGATGAATTCATGGATTGATTCTATTGTGAAGTGTAAGTTCTCCTAGACGCAAAGGCTAAGACGAGTTTGACGCTAAGATTGCGCTAGAACATGCATTACAACCTTACTGAAATTTGTTTAACATTTTAATGCCTGCTTTTGTACAAAATCTTGCAACATCTGAACTAGTTTATTATTTGGGCAGATGTTCACAGAATTATAGACCTTTTAATACTAGGTACAAATCAGGACCTGATGCCTCTGTTGAAGAAACCCTTTGAAACCAATAAGAAGATTGAATATGATTTGCCTGTGAAAACTGAGCATAACTCGAATACAAAGGCCCCACGCTCAATGAATGATATCACCTGTTATAATTGCAACTATAAAGGACACTTTGCTTCTCGATGCTGTCAGCGTAATTTCAATGTAGTCCTTCACAATAATGTGCAGGAGAAGGGAAAAGAACAAGCACAATAGATGCGTGACACTCTATTGTGCCAGAAAAGCCAGTCTCACCTGATTGATAAGAATATATAGGCCATAAGGCCTCGTTTAACAATGAAACAAATTCCATTTTAGTACCAAATGAAGATTATACAAATAAACATGCGGTAACTCGCTCTCAGAGTAAGGTTGTCATACCTGGAGCCTCTGGAGTAGTCACTAAACAGTATGTGCAACAAATAAATGAGAATATTCCAGCAGAAGGGCCAAGCAATGCGTCAGATACCCCCAAGCCTGAAAGGGGTCAATATAGCAATGCCAATTGATACATTCATCCATGAATGTCCCAGTATTGGAAATACTCTGAAGAACACTCTAACTCTCTGAATTCTTCACATATTCACTTAGTAGACTCTATCGATTCCTTATACTCTGAGTGCACTTATGTGGACATTCTGGTCAACTAGATCAAAGTTTTAGATATTGTTGATAGTGGAGCACCTGTAAACATTGTTTCCATGAAGTTGGTGAAGAGACTGAAGATTTCTCTGGACATTGATTACAATCAGGAATATGGGACTGTGGGCCTCAACAGCACTAAGAGTGAAGGAGCTTATAGCTCTTGCCACTACAATTTGAGCTTTAGTAGTAGGTGCACCACCAATAGTGCTTCTGAACACCAATTACGACATCTTAATTGGAATGAGTTTTAAGGACCTATGGGATCTCATGCGATTTAAAAGAAAACATCTTAATGATATTAGGTCAATCACTTCCAATTTATTACTCTTGTGACAATACAAAGCCTTCAATCCATTGCAGAAACTTTATCAATATAGCTTATGCTGATGGGATAATACCAGTAGGATATATTCAGCTGGATGTGAAACCAAATTCTCAAGTATTGTGGAAGCGTAGCTGGTCAATCCAGCTTAAGATAGCATGGGCAATAAGCCTGAGCTAACCATAGCGCCGCATAGACTTGCTTAGTCTTAAGAAGATTTGTCTGTCTGTTGCAGAAAGACTATTGAGGTATTGTTCATATTTTGATTAGCGAGAAAAGTTAGACATTGTGAATCATAGAAAAGATACCACCACCTATATCCAGTCAAGGCGGGGGAAATGTTGAGTTGTTGGCTGAATCTATTTGTCAGATATTCAATAGGGACATAATAATGTTAACATGCTTAATTTATTATGGAACATATCAGATATTAGTGATTATAGATCAGGAATATTTTAAGCATTGTGAAGCTTAAGACTGTGGCCTAGCAATTCCACTTAATAATATCTGACTTTATGACATGGGCTTGGGGGCTTTGTTGGTTTGGTCAGACTTAAAATAGCCAGCTAAATGACTTGAGAACATTGGCTTTTTTGGTCTATGTCAAAATTAGTTAATAATGTAAATTGACTTTATGATCAAATTAATTACTAAATAGTGGAACGAATTTCCTTGGTAAGTGCTTTCAATTGCTTGAGATGAGTATTGGTTCATCTATTTGCAAGAGTTAGAAACGCTGTCTTGAGAATAGCTCTAAGTTTGAGATCAACTTTGAGGCATTTGGAATATCTTGAGTCAAATGGATTGTAGACCCTCAAACAAACTTATTACTTTCTCTGGAAAAGTGCCATTGAAATTGAGTCGTCATGGGTAAGATGTGGTGAACATCAAACCCTATAAATTATCCCAAGTTGATACTAATAAATTATCATCAACTATTACCACAAGTTTATAATTTAATTTATAAGATCTTTTATATTTAATACTTTACATTATATTAAGTCGAGACTTTACTTAGGATCAGTAGGATCAGGGCAGCGTGCCAT